>JAQFZU010001626.1:0-12401 GCA_034696185.1 Henia vesuviana | reverse complement strand
ACCACCAAGGAGCCCCTTGATGGTGAACTTCCAGGGGGCGCCACGAGGAGGCTAGGGCATGGAAGTTTCGCCCCCCCGTCGGCTTGGGAGCAGCTCTGATCCAGGTTAACGAGCGGGACGGCAAGTCTTTGCCCATGCCGTGTATGTTCATTAGCCGCAAGTTACAAGCGGCCGAAAAAAACTACTCGGCCACCGAATTGGAATGCCTCGCGGTCGTATGGGCCATCCAAAAATTAGGCCTTTATCTCGAATACACAAGTTTTGTTGTCCATACGGAGCATCAAGCCTTAAAATGGCTGATGTCCCTCAAAGAGTTCTCAGGCCATCTGGCTAGATGGCAACTCGAGCTCATGGCCAACGACATGTTGATCGAATATAAGCCCGGAAAATACAACGTGGTCACCCTTTCGCGCGCACCTGTTGACGATGTCCCGTCACCAGAAGAATACAAAGACAACGACGACAGAATTACCTACTGTCCATCATCCGAAACTCCGTAGATAATTCCGAAATTAAATGAGCCGCCCGTACCAGTCGAAAACAAAGGAAATGAAAAATTTCAAGTATACTGGACGAAGCAACATCTGCTCCAACCAAACAATGAACGTCTCAGCCATTATAACCCCAGCTTGCAGCCACGAATAAACAAAAAGCATCTTACATCCCTGTACACGTCAGTGACCGACAAGACCGACAGTCGGCCACCCTTAAAAGCCGAAATCATCACGGCTCAGAAAAGCGATAAATTCTGCCAGCCATGGCTGGAATTTGTAAATACAGGCGTATACCCAATCACCGCGGTTACGCAAGCCCAAAAACAATCCTTCAAAGACAGCGCATTGGCATACACTACCGAGAACGGACTGCTAGTGAAACACCACCCATCTTGGCAATCCGACATGGCCGAGGAAGACAATGCCCTAAAAATTGTAGTGCCTGCATCCCTACGACACAAGATTCTATGGCTATTACACGGACATCCGTTGGCAAGCCATTCAGTAGTCGCCCGCACACTACACCGAGCTCGTCAACTATATTTTTGGCCGAACATGCGACGAGATATTGTCCGATTCGTCAGACAGTGCACTCGATGCCAGGCGTGTAAACCGCGCCGGCAACCTCAATACGACTCGATTTCATTGGGACCCTACCTCCCGTTCGAATGTCTGAGTATCGATCTCATGGGACCCAAGCCCACCTCCAAGGCTGTTGAAACATAACCTCCACCAGTCCATCAAAATCATTCATATGACCTGCCAAAATTGAATTTCTGGAATTTTTGTTGACTGATACAGGCTATATCCCCAATCCCAACAAAAGCGCAGCAATATGAAATTTACTTGTACCAACCAATGTCAAATTATTACAATAATTTATCGGTTTGGCCGGTTACTATGCATTTGTTAGAAAATGTAAATAAAGACTGCCGTTCATTATTTACAACAAGGGATGAGGTAGGTAGGCATTATGCTTAGCGAGTCAAGCGATAACAAAGATCATTTGTTAGATTTTCCCTAGATTTATACTAGGAAAAACCCAGCAATGCCGTGCGGCAAGAAGACACCATGGCACAACCAAAATAAAACAAAGCAAAAGAAAAAAATAAAAAAAAGTAAACCCTAGCAGTGGACAGATAAGCATAATGCGGCATTCGAAAGCAGATCAAGCAACAACTGTCACAACAGTTTGTGCTCCCACTGCCCAATTATACTCTTCCTTTCATCATCCACACCAATGCAAGTGTAGGTGATCTGAGAGCAGTCTTTATGTAACAGTTGCCAGGCGAGACTATGCCCTGACCTGTGGCATATGCAAGCAGTACATTACAAGGTGTGGAAGCTAGATATAGTGACTCAGAATTGCTTGGCAGTGGTCCGAGTTGTGAAAAAATTCTGACAGTATGTCGAGTATTCTGCCTACACAGTCGAGTCAGACCCCATGATTTTGAAGTAGCTAATGTCAGACGAGAACTTGACTGGTTGTTTGGCATGGTGGGCCATGGTGTTACAAGAAAACCTTACAATTGTTTAACACAAAGGCAAAAAAACATTTGCCAACGCATAGTAGAGGTGTGGAGAAAGAAATCTCTGCTACCTGAGATTAGCATGATTAGGTGAGGTAGTAGTAGTAGTATTGTGCTTATGGTCGCCAGTGGCAACTATGGCCATACCTGACCTGACACAAAGTAAAATCAAACACAATCCGGTTTTGTTTCTTAATAAAAGTCGTACACAGTCCAAAGTGCCTAGGTAGGAACCAGAGAAAACCCAGCGATGCCATACAGCAAGAAGGCACTGTGGCAAAAACCACATCGAAACAAAAAAAAAGATAAACCAAAGAAAACCAACAAAAAAAAACCGGGACCCCAGAACCCATCATCAGCAAAGAAAAGGAAAAAGGAAGAATTAGGAAAGAAGAAAAAGATCACCAGAGGCCCTATTGGTTCCACCACCCCTTGATAGTGGACTTCCAGGGGGCGCCACAAGGAGGCTAGGGCATGGAAGTTTCGCCCCCCAGTTAGATGAGGATGAAGCGCATGCACGTGCTTGTGTGATGATACTAGGTGCAGAAGACTCTCTGTACCTGATGTCAGATGCTATAATCACTGAACAATTAACAAATAGAAAGCTAATAATGTTTCGAAGCTGGCTAGAGGCCAAGAACAGTTGTCAACCTCAGACAACTTTACTCCACATTTAAGAAATGCTCCACATTATGCAAGAAAAATGATTTTTATGGCATTAATTTACATGTCATAAGTTCTATTCTATTAATTCAAAATTATAATGTAACTATATGTATGGCAAATTAGTGCACAAAGGCAGTACAATAAAGCATAGTTGCAAAAAAAATGTTTGAACAACTAGACTTAGCAATAATTTGAATGTTTTATTATTAATTAAACATTTATTCTAAATATTCTTTATGACAATGCTCATTATCTGTTTGTTTTGTTTGTATAGTGTTTAACGTTGCAAGTGATAATGAAGGTTATACGCGACGTGCCTAGATAAGAGAGGTATAAAGTTTAAATTCGCCAGCGGCTACTGAGGCCATGCACGATTGTAAACAAAACAAAAAATTTAAGCAAGATAAAAAACGCATACAGTATAACTAGATACAACCATTATTTAAACCAATCCAACATACAGGGTGTCCGACCAAACACCTACCAGGTGAATTATTTCACAATTATGTGAATATAAAAAAACATTAGCTTATCAATTTAAGTAAATGACAGATAAGAAATTCAATGGAACATGTTACATTCATATGACATTGTTGCATCATTGTTTTGCAACTCGTATCTTTTAAAATAACAATGCTATACAAAAAAAGTCAATTGTAGATCACGATTTGTTTAGTACATTGCCACATTTAAAACTTTTTATTTGTAGGACTTTTTTTTCTGAAAATTTGAAAAAAACTAGAAAATAAAGATTTTGTTTTAAACAAAGAATCTTATTGCGAGTGATGATTTACACTCAAAAGAATAATTAAACAAAAAAAAAGAATTGAATTTCTTATCTGTCATTTACTTAAATTGATAAGCTAATGTTTTTTTATATTCACATAATTGTGAAATAATTCACCTGGTAGGTGTTTGGCCAGACACCCTGTATAACCAGTCAATGCCAAGATAGGAAACAGGGATAACCCAGTCAATGCATTGTGGTAAGAAGACACCACACGCACAACAAAAATGGAAAAAAAGAAACAAAATTTCAAAAACCTCAAAGGTTCCAATTGAGGAGAACACACCATAACCAGTTGAAATGTATGGTCATACAGTGCCACTACCTTTGTGTAAGAGAGAGGACTCTTCTCACCTCTCCAAGGAAAGGTGAGAAGAGCAGACTTCATGGGCGAGAAGAGAACTCCTGAGGCTACAGCCCATTACTTTCGCCTTTACCTCTTTCTCACCATTTGTGGGCCTGACATGCCAGCACGCAGGCACAAAAAAATCCATCCCCCATCATTCCTCCCAACCAAGGAAGAACAAAATCCTAGATGAGAAAAGAACAACCAGATGTCCTGAACCCACCATTGGCAAAGAAAAAGAACAAGAAAAACAAAAAAATACACACAGGATCCTGTTGGCCTCACCGAAGTGAGATACCAGGAGCTCTGGACTTGCAACTTTTGCCCCCTGCCCAGATGAGAACCAGAGACAACCCAGCAATGCCATGTGGCAAGACACCGCCACACAACCAAAATAAAACGAAAAGAAAAAAGAACAAACCAAAAAAATAAAATGAAAAACCAGGACCCCAGTACCCATCATCAGCAAGAAAAATAAGAAAAAATTAGAAAAGAGGAAGATAAAGATAACCAGAGGCCCTATTGGTTCCACCACCAAAGAGCCCCTTGATGGTGAACTTCCAGGGGGCGCCACGAGGAGGCTAGGGCTTGGAAGTTTTGCCCCCCGTTTAATATAGACGAATCTACAATCAAACATCTATCAATCCGAAATCTCCAATTTCACCACTATTCATCACAATTCATAATGGCAGAGTATTTAAAGAAATACCAGGAAAATCAAACGCTCTAAATTCAGTATAGGAATATTTTTTGCAAAACGCATCTCATAACAAGGAAATATGTAAATTATATACAAAGCAAACTATTTTAAAGATTAATGAAGAATCCAAACAACTAAATCTCAACATTCTATTAATTTGGCCAAACAATATCAAACTAAAATGCCATTGACACCAGTAACACAAAAGAAGTAAAAAAACAATCCACAATTCTTAAACACCTACTAATTAACAACAACAGTCTTGAAACTGTTCTAGCTCGTATGACTGCTTTACATGGAATCCAATTTGCGACTTTCGAAAAATCTGAAGATTTATGATAAGGTTTGTCAGCTCGTCGATTTCGATTTTCTATAACATTTGACGAATGGACTTCATTGCATAATCAATGATACATAAACCTTTGTCTGATTTTCATAAACAAAGAAATCAAAGTTTTAAATATTGGTCTCATACTCTTAACCAAAAGTGGCACACAGCTGAGAATATCTGTGAATTGGTTGAAGCTCGACTTAATGGACTTAAATTATCATTCCAAAGTAACATTATTTTCATGACAAGGGATGGAGCAGCTGTAACGAAAAAACTTGTCAAAATTTTACCAGTCTCACATCAATTGTGTTTTGCACATGGTATTCAGCTTACTGTGTTAGAAGTTTTATACAATGATCAGTTTCGAGCATATGAATGCCAGAAATTCTGAAACGAAACTTTTTGCTTGCACAGCTGAAATCGCCGCTCCTGCCATTTCTTTAGCTGATGATGAACGTCTTATTCACCGTGTGATGAACTGAGTGCAAATGAAGATGTAGATGATGAGGAAGATCAATAATAACAGTTCAAGACATCTCATTAGTAATTTCAAAAGTCAGGACGAGGTTTGCGATTCCTACTTGTAAACGCGTTACAACACTGTAATCTGTAATAAACAAACGAACTTTTAAATAAAATTCGAAACACTGCACTTGAAAGCCAGAGTAATTGATATATACGATATACGAAGTATTTAAATAAACTTTATAAAACACAATTTTCTTACCCAAGGTTGAGAGAGAATATTCTCTCTCAACCTTGTTCTTACCTTGTAGTCAAAAACGCCGTACTTCACGTGGTTGTATGACAATGCACTGAGCATGCGCGGATTTTGGCGTCTACAGTGCTGCTGCATGTGGAGGGCTTTTACCTTTTATATTATTGTTGGCGGCCATGTTGTGGAATTACTTAACCGTTTTCTACGAGATGCTAACTAATATTGTTTTCTCCTATGAAAACAATGTACTTTCAACAGTATTTTCAGCATGGAAGAGAACTTAAATGCAGGCAAATCAAAATATGTAAATGTCAATATTTTTTTTTCAAAATTGAAATGAATAACAATTGTCATCAAACAAGCGATAAAAATAATCTTTCCTCGTGCGTTTAAAATATATAAAGTTTATATTTATTTTACAATTTATCATTTACAGAGAAGAATACGCATCCGTGATCTAAATCCACACATTGTATGCATTTTATGTGCCGGATACTTCGTAGATGCAACTACAATCACCGAGTGTCTGCATACTTGTAATATATTAAAATTGCATATCAATTTTATATTTTTATAATTATTAATATTTTTATTTTAGTTTGTAAAAGTTGTATTATAAAATACTTACAAACAAGTAAATACTGTCCCATGTGCAATATTAAAATTCATGAGACACAACCATTAATCAATCTAAAATTAGATCGGGTAATGCAAGATATTGTTTACAAAATTGTGCCAAACCTAATGGAGAGTAAGAAAACATTAATAAATAAAAATAAATAATATATAAGAGAATATTGCTATTCTCAATTTCTTTTTAGATGAGGAAAAACGTCGTAAGGACTTCGAAAGAGCAAGAGGTTTGAGTCAGCAAAATAAAAATGGTAATTTGAATAAATTAAGTTAATTGTAAATTTAAAAATCAAAAATTATTTTTATTTTTGTTTAAAGACTCGTCATTTTCATCACAAGATGATAATGAATCTCATCTTGACGCTCCTGGAAGACATTTGTACAAATATGACGAATTAATCAACCTTTGTTTAGAATCACATCAGTAAAATAATAATTCATTATTTATAAAAATAATTTTTTAATTTAAATTTTTTTTCAGAAGTCTAATGATGACAAAAAATGGTCAATTAGAGGTATTACGTAAATTCATTCGTTGTCCTGTACGTACTTTGATATTACACATTAAAAAACTAATACCACGCATATGGCCATTTTTACAAGACAAAGAAGTAAAAAAATTAAAAGGAGACTAACTCAAAAAAATATATATATTTTACCTTTACAGTTAGAAATATTATGCGATAGTGAAGTTCTTCCCGATTGCTATTGCTTGAAATACGTTTGGTTAGCCCGATGGACTGGAAAAGTAATATAAATTCTCATTACTCATGTGGAACAAAAATGCATGTAAAATACAGATTGAACCGACTTAAAGCAAACAGCCAACCAGCAAGGGGAATGCAAAATTTGTGCGCTGTAACCAGGGTTTTTATTTGGAAAACCTTGCTGTAACGAATATATTAGTTAACATGAAAAAATAATTTAAAAACAATTTTAAGCCGGAAATATTCATTATGACTGTTCGAATATCTTCAAATATGTGTCAAAAATCGACCTGAGTTCGGCTGAATCGATTTGATTCGAATCAATAAGAAGTGCTTGTAAAAACTTCCAATTCACAATTTTCCATTTCCAGTGGAAAATTTTGTTTGTTATATCGAAATACATTGCAGTAAAATTTTGTGACAACGATTAAGATATTATAATTCCAATCAAATTATCTATCTTAAAAACATTAGATTAGTTATTGAAATTTTTAGCATGAAATTATTAGGGCATCCAAGGAAACAAAAATCTTAGTTCACTATATGAGAAATTTGTTATATCATGGTTTGTTATAGGTATAGGTTCGACCTGCTTATTTATTAAAACGTTATAAAAGCAATTTGCAATGCAGTTGCTATACTGAACTGCATTTTAATACATTTCAAATGTATAGCACTGTATTCAAATTGCATTGCTATGCATTTTAGTTCCACATGGTAAAGATTCACAAATCAAATTTTTTTTATCAATTTCTAGAAACATCCAATGGTACTTCAATATAGGTTAAAATCACGTTCAACATAATTGAGCTTAACTCATATTCTAATAAACAAAATGCAATACTTACGGCTCCAGTTGAAAGATATAAGTTGAATGTATTTTTGTGAAGTCAGGTTTTCTTATTTGCTAAGAATTAATATTTTTGTAAATACTAAGAATGTGAATTTGTATTGTATTCTTTTGGCAGCTGATCCTTTGTTAAAAATTACATATTAAAATCACAATGACAAAAGAGTTTAATGATCCACATAACTTTCGGCTGCCAAACAATGAAATGTAAATTTTGAGTTTCTAAACATTTCTACAAATAATAAGATTTAAATAAAAGTATCTTTTATAAACTTTGAATGCAAATTTTGTGATCCAAAAAAACGAGCACGAATTTGAATATTTTATTAATATTTCCAATTCGTGTGACATGTGTAAATTAATGAATGGATGAAAATCACTTTGAAATGTGCTTGGAAAAAAAATTAAATTCATGATAATCTGCATTTTTTTGAATGTCTTTTATACAATGTCAACATCACTTTTTGACTATAATTCTACCCGAGGTCGATACTGAAGTAAAAGTGGCGGCTCCTGAAAATAAAATTTACAAAATCAATTTGACAATAAAAATTAAATAAATATAAAATTCGTACTTTAAACCGCCACCTCGTTAAGCAAACAAATTTTAATGTGTGATCTTTTCCCAATATTTCTTCATTGCACAAAATGTCAACCTGTAAAAAAAAAAATACCATTTTGTCATCGGGTTTCGTTTTCTAATTATATATTACATACGTCTTTATATTTTTCTAAATTATGATACAATTTTTTGGCTATGAATTTTTTCAAATGTGTGATTGTGGCTTGAGCAGAACATCTGATAAACTTCCGCTTCAAATGTTTCAAACTGCTCGCATTACATTCTAAACATATATTAACTTGCTCATCCGTTTTATGATAGTCACTATTTTCATCTTTCGATGAAGATGCAGTTAAATTTTTTTCACTACTCTTGTCATCAAATGACACTGGAAATTAATAGAATTTCAAAATTAAATTTTTTAAATTTAAATTAAATTCAAAATAAATTTTTTACTTCCAAATTTTTCTTTTCCTGGTGTTTGTTTTGGATATGGCAACCCCCTTGATTTATAAAAATCTCGTTCTCGCCTATATTCATCTAAAATAAATCAAAATATTTAAAATTGTTATATTTTTCATTTAAAAATATCTAACTTACGTTCTTGTAGATTTGGTACTAACTTATATACAATATCTTGCATAGTTCTATCAAAACTAGAAAATAAAATTCAAAATGTTTTGAATTTTTGTTGATTTTCTTTTAAATTGTGGTTTACCTTATATATTGTAAAGGATGACTTTGGTGAATGACTATTTCACATGATGGACACGTATTATTATCTTCTAAATGTTTCACTAGACAGCTTTTGCAGACTAAATAAATAAATAAACTGGTATTAATTTTAAAAATCATATTTGTTGTGACTTAAAACTTACACGTGTGCAAACATTCTGTAACAGTTGTAGCATCGATGAGGTATCCTCGACAAATTTTACAAATAATATGAGGATTAATTGTTTTTAACTTAATTCTTCGTTCCATTCTGTAAAAAATAATGAGTAAAATTAAGTTTTTGACAAACAGTATCGTTAACTTAAAATGTTTCTCCAGCAATGAGAAATTTGTTAAATATATTACTTAAAAATTTCAGGCATCAAGATTTGGTTGAATGTAATAATCCAATCAATTAATCATAAAGTGCTCTTCGCAAAACAAAATAAAAATAAATAAAATGTGTCGCATCAGATAATGTGTTTATTTGCCGTTTGTAATGTGGACTTTTTGAATGTTTCTTGTATTTTTTTAAAATTTATATTGTCTTTTCTTTTCATTTGTTCGAATTTAATTACCTTCTGAAAATACTAACTTTCCATTTCAATACTACATTTATGTTCAAGATTGTCGATTTCTTCGGAGGTCTGATACCAACATTAAGTGGGTAAATACAAATGGAGAAATACGTAAAAGCGAACTAAATCGATTTCAACTTATTATAATAATTATCTTACAATTAGTCTGGTAGTTTACAAGTTAACTTTACAGACCTTAACCAATGTAAGATGTATTATTAACAATCTTTCGAACGATGCAATACTAATATTTTAAACATTAGAAATCGTTTCGCCACTTCGTTATTCCAGATGAAGTTTACATCGCATTTGACGGAAAACTGATAGGTACATAGCAATTCTTAAATTTATGCAAATCCTTTTATCTTTATTTAAATATCATTTTACAATCAATTTTATATATAATTTTATCCTTGTTTTTTACATGTTCAAAAGTCTTATTTTACATGTATAAAAATCTTTTTTTTTACATATAGAACAATTGGATTTTATGTGTTTTATAATTGAAATCTGTAAAACACTGATACTAAAAGGTATTAACATATTGTCTAATGTTTAAGAAGACCCACTTCATCAAGGGCCCGCAGAGCCCACTTGCCATTGGGTAAACTGACACCCTAGCCAGTTCACCACTGTGAAACATCAGTGCGCACAGACGAACCCAGCGACTCAACCACCCACATTGTGATCGACCATCGCCTATGAGATCAACGCATCCCTTTGTATTTTTATTTTGTTTTAAAATTCTTTGAAAGAGGCATGTCGCCTCCTGATGTCAAATATTATTCCATTTACGATAATAAATCTGTTATTTTGCCATATACATAAAACTCTCTTACATTTTGCTGTAACATGTGACACAAGTCACGCTGCAATATCGTTAGATACAAAGTTCCCAGCTGGAAAAATGTGCAGAAATTTTGCAGAATTCTGCAAAATTTATTAAGAATCTGTAGGAAAACTGCAGAATAAGCCAAAGTTTTGCAGAATTTCTACAGAAAACTAAAAAGTGGCCAAATTCCTGCAGAAATCCCCAGAAAAACTGCAGAATGCGCCAAATTTTTGCAGAATTTCTACAGAAACTTAAAAAGGTCTACAGAAAAACTTCAAATAATTCTGCAGAATTTCTATAGATATTTCCAGCTGGGTTATTTGACTGAAACAAGGCATGTGGAGGCCTGTCTGGGATCTTTTCAAATTCCTATGTTTGTAACAAGATTAAAAATCTCAAGTCACTTTTAGAGTTACCCGACCAGAAGTCGCGGTAATAAATTGTAAATAAATAACTTGATAATTGATTATTCCTTCAATCTAAGGTCTAATGATTGCCAATAAGTTATTTATCAGTGTTTAAGTTGTAAATCTCCTGGCTTAGATGTATGTAATTGAAATTAGGCATTTAGAGTTAGATTTAACTCAAGCCTAATTGAGAGAGCACATGTCTTCGTTAAACAGTGTGCCCATTAGATGGCATTTGGATGGACAACTCTGGCCATTTCATCCGATTGGATGGAAATTGAAGAGTCCGAGTGTCCAAAGAGTGGAGATTGGGTGGTTTCACCTTCTTTTGTGTAAAAGGGATTAGCTGGCTATATAAGTCAGTGCAAATGATTGTTCTAAGCTTTACTATTTTTGTATGTTGATAACGTGATTTGATCTAATTGTGACTTGACTTGTGTCTGACTTTGTCACCATTGATTACTGCATTTTGCACAGAATAGCGATTAGCTTGACGTGGAAATGAATTCAGTGCGTGCCTGACCCTGGAAAGCGACCGATGATGACACCTCATTATAGCTCTGTCTGAATTGAGGCTGGCACTGTACTGAAGAATGGCAGTGATCCGGTGCATGAGTTGCTCGTCCTTATGTCGCTTGTCTCCTGCGCATCGATGTATTTATTCCAATGGGACTTTGTCGAGCTAAAGGCGAATCCTGTATCAAGGGTAGTGAAAGGAGATTACTGCCCTGGACAACGAGAGGTACAATCTCTTAGGTGCCAATGACTGTTGTTCCCGGGATTGTGAGACCGCTACTTTTGTATTTTCAGTTAGTCGAATGTATTATATGTGATCGCATAATAATAATTCGAGCCAGAAACATAAGAAATTCCTCCCATTCGAGACGACCAGTTTGACAATGAACCGGAAGTTGGTTCGAGGTGCTTTGTCGACCGAGTGCATGATAGCTCGAGATTAAGGAAGATGCGATTGCATTATCCGATGTCTTGTGAATGACTCAGATTTCAGATAATGTATTTTGTGCCCGACCATGTGTAACATTGTGACCCCGATGCATAACTGTGTGTATAAGTAGTTTTTACCATTCGGCCTTTTGTTAATGTTAATGACGTGTAATTTTGCGCTTTTTTTGTGCAAAAAAGGCCGTAAAAAATGCTAGTATTTTAGTTTGGTTAAGTTAGCTAGCTTAGTGTTTGTGTTAGTGTTAGCAAATGGGGTTTTGCGCAACTCCATATCCTGTCAGTTCTCTATTTTTAGTGATGGTGATAAGAACTTGTCTTTTGTATTAGATACTAGTGTAACGAGATTAAAAGTCTCGTAGTGTCTTTTAGTTTTCCCGACCCTAAGTCGAGTAATGGTTTTGTAAATAAGTAATTAATATTCCTTCAGTTCGAGGGTTATTGGTTATTTATAAGTGCCTTTTGTGTGAATGTCCTAGTTTAGATATGTGTGGCCTTAATTAGCTCTTGAGGGTTAACTTTAACCAGATGCTAATTATGAGAGCACATGTCCTCGTTGTAGTAAATGACCATTAGATGGCATTTTG
>JAQFZU010001625.1:0-12406 GCA_034696185.1 Henia vesuviana | reverse complement strand
TTTTTAAATTTTTTAATTTTTTTTTTAAATTTTGATTTTTAGAAAATTTGCATTTTTAGAAAATTTGCATTTTTTGTTTAGATTTTTAATGTTCAATTGTGTTTTTTTGTGTTTAAGTGATGTTTAATTGTGTTTTTTTTGTATTTATAATTTTTTTTTTTAAATTTAATTTTTTTTTGTCATTAAAATTCGGTTTGTAATGAAATTTTTGATTTTTGATTGAATTAATTGTTTTATGCTAATTACACGATTTTTAATAGTTGAATATAATTAATTTGTAATTTTTTTTTTTTTTAAATTTTATCTTCGTCTTTTGCCATTTTTCTCCAGAATGTTGAGGTATTTACCACGGGTCATTTCTTTGGCTGTGGAAAATTGAAATGTTAAATTATTTGAGTTTTTTTTATAATTTTTTTCAATTGAAAATTTATTAAATAGAAAATTGGAAATTTGATTTTTGTGAATTTTTGGATTTAAATTCAAATTCAAATGAGATTTTTGTGATTTTTATTTTTTTAAATTAAAATTTTTATTTCTGAATTTTTATTTTAAAATTATTTTTAGAAATCTAAATTTGCATTTTAATTGATATGCAAATTGCAAATTTCAATGGAAAAAAAAAACCAAAAAAAAAAATTATTTTCAACTAAAAAATAACACATTTGATCAAAAAAATAAAAAAAAAAAAACAAAAAAAATTTTTTCCTTTATAAAAATAATTAATTCCAATTATTTAACAATTTTCAATCAAAAACTCCCAATTCTTTACCTTCTTCTAAAC
Source organism: Henia vesuviana (assembly GCA_034696185.1). NCBI lineage: Eukaryota > Metazoa > Arthropoda > Chilopoda > Geophilomorpha > Dignathodontidae > Henia > Henia vesuviana. The sequence goes on along the minus strand of JAQFZU010001625.1, from coordinate 11,625 downwards.
CCAATTGATAAGCCAAATTCTGTAATCGTTTCACTTCTTCAATCAAATTCGCTGCCGTCAAAGACCCAAATTCTAAACAAAACACAAACAAAACATAAACAAACACAAAATCTCAATTAATTTTCTCTTTCAACAAAACCATGAAGTAAATTATAATCTTCTTGATCCAAATCTTGCAGCCATTTTGGTTGTGGACTTTCTTCAGTGCAAAACTAAAATAACAAAAAATATAAAAAAAATATTTAAAACAACAAAACACATTTTTAATCACCGAATTATTCAGGAAATCAGAAACTCCTGGAACTGAAATATTAAAAAATATTAAAATTAAAATTTTCGAATTTTTTGAATTTTTTGAATTTTTTCATTTTTGAATTTTTGCATAAATTAAAAATTTATTTTTACTTTGTTCCGGCCACAAATCAGGTGAAGAACGATCTAATTTCTCGTAACTTAACAACGATTGATCCAAATCTATAAAATAAATTGATAAATAAATTGAATTAAAAAAACAAATGACGTCATTAAGAATCGTTAAAAATTACTAAACTCGTGCGATTGACATTAGAGTTTTGAAAAATGTTGAATTTAACAGTTGGTTAATGTATTAATGTTCTAAGTTAGTCTAAATTGTAATCAAAAGAGTTTAAGTAATTTATATAAATTAATTTCCGACGACGTTTGAAATTTACCCGCACTTGGAGACGCCATTTTGCTTCATTACGTCATAAAGTTTATGTCGATATTTTTGTTTTTTCTTTTAAATATTTTAATTGATTTGAATATGATTTTGGGAGGGGATTATTTGAGTTTAAAATGTTATTAGTAAATAATAAAAATTATTTTTTAAATTCAGATTTTAACTTTGGACTTAGCTAAAATGGCGTCGTTTGTATTTAACAGCTTGAAAGTGGTAAATATAAAATAAATTAAATTAATGTAAATATGAAATGCTAAATAATTTTTTTGATTTTAGGGGGTGATTTGTAACGTGACTAAGAGATTCTACAGTTCGTCATACGTAAATTAATGTGAAATTTATTAATTTTATTATTTTAAAAATTTTTTTCTTTTTATTTCAGCCAACGACGAAATTGTTTATTAATGGGAAATTTATTGATTCAGTTGCAAAGGATTGGATAGATGTGAAGAATCCTGTAAAATTATATTATTAATAGTGTTTTAAGTGATTTTTTTTATATTTTAATTTTTAATTTGTTTAAAAATAATTTTTTTTTGTTTTTTTAAAAAAGGCAACGAATGAAATTGTAACTCGAGTACCAAAAGCAACAAAAGATGAAATGGAAAATGCAGTAAAAGTGGCTAAAAATGCATTTAAAACGTGGTCTCGTACGTCTGTTTTGAGTCGACAGCAAATCATGTTCAAATATCAACAAATTATCAAAGAAAATATGGTAATTTTTAGAAATTTTGGATTTTTAATATGAAATTGAATTCTTTTAAAATTTATTTAGTTTTTCTTAGGTGGGATTTAATAAGTTTTAAATGGAATTTATTTTTTTTTGGTTAAAAATATTAATTAAAAATTTTAAATTCCCTAAAAATTATATAAAAAAATTTAAATTTTTAAAAAAAATCTAATTTAAAAGGAAATTATTCAATTTTTTCTAATCCTAGAAAAACTTAGCCCAAAACATCACGTCTGAACAAGGCAAAACATTAATTGATGCTGAAGGTGATGTTTTACGAGGTTTACGTAAGTATTTCCACTACAACCAAATAAAAATTTACTAATTTTATTCACATCCAGAGGTGGTCGAACACTGCTGCAGCATTACTTCGCTACAACTGGGCGAATCGTTACCGAGCATAGCAAAAGACATGGACACAGTCAGTTACCGTGTCCCATTGGGCGTTGTTGCTGGGATCACTCCATTCAATTTTCCAGCGATGATCCCACTTTGGGTAATTAAAAATATTTTTAAATACTAAATTTAATATTATTTTAATTTCAGATGTTTCCAATGGCAATTGTATGTGGAAATACATGCATCATGAAACCGTCGGAGAGGGATCCCGGTGCGTGTATGATGTTGATGGAGCTCTTGCAACAGGCTGGTTGTCCCGATGGTGTTGTTAACGTCATTCATGGACAGGAAGAAGGTATTTTTTAAATTTATTTTAGGTTGGAATTTTAGTTTTAATTGATTTTTAGCGGTTAATTTTATATGCGATCATCCGGATATTCGAGCCATTTCGTTCGTAGGATCGGATAAAGTTGTAATTTAATTGTTTTTGGGTGTAGAAACTGGGTTTGGTGTTTTAATTGTTTTTTTTTTGTGTTAGGGTAAACATATCTATGATAGAGGATCGAGGAATGGGAAGAGAGTTCAGTCGAATATGGGTGCTAAGAATCACGGTGTGATTATGCCCGATGCTAATAAGGAACATACGTTAAATCAGGTATATATTTAGTAGGAAAACATTTTTAAATTTTTTTTTTAAATTTGGAAATAATTTGAAATTTGGTTTTTAACCAACTAATATTGGTGTGGTGACTGTGGATTGAGTGGCACAGGAGCTGATTGGAGTTAGTACGGCTACCCCATATAGCCATTAGCGTGACAGTTAATATGGCTTCGCGTCTTGGAATAATCCAACTTTTGGCACGAGAACGTGGAGATTGCACGAAGGCTCGGCCGACATAATGAAGTCTCGAACCGCAAAACCATGCATCTGCATCCAAATCGTTGTTACGTGTCCTGCCCGGCAGCGTGGGGACCGTGAGGTTGGCTGGTCACAAAATTCCAATTGAAATTGCAGAATTAAATAAAAATTCAAATTTAAAAAAAAATACAAATTTAAATTCCAAATTTAAATTCCAAAACAATTTAAAAGAAATTCAGAATTTCAAAGTTGAAGAATTATTTTTAATTTCCTTACAGTTGGTTGGCGCAGCATTCGGAGCCGCCGGTCAACGTTGCATGGCATTATCAACAGCTGTATTCGTCGGCGATGCTCAAAAATGGGTTCCGGACTTAGTCGAAAGAGCCAAAAAACTTAAAGTTAATGCGGGTCACGAAAGTGGTGCCGACTTGGGCCCTGTCATTTCACCCGAGTCGAAAAAACGGATTTTAAGCCTCATCCAAAGCGGACTCGACGAAGGAGCCAAATGCGATTTGGACGGACGAAATGTCAACGTCCCAGGGTACGAAAAAGGCAATTTTGTGGGTCCGACTGTTCTCAGCGAAGTCAAAGTAATTTGTATAAATTTACATGAAATTTAATTTTAATAAAATTCAAATTTTAGCCAAATATGAAATGTTACAAAGAAGAAATATTCGGTCCCGTTTTATTAATTTTAAATGCGGATACCCTAGACGAAGCCATTCAACTCATCAACGACAACCCTTATGGTAACGGTACTGCCGTTTTCACCACTAATGGCGCAACAGCTCGAAAGTTTTCTCAGGAAATTGAAGCGGGGAATGTTGGAGTCAACGTTCCGATTCCAGTTCCATTGCCGATGTTTTCGTTCACTGGGTCAAAAGCCTCGTTTTTAGGCGATGCCAACTTCTACGGAAAAGCGGTAAAGAAAATGTCAAGGGTTTAAAATCCCGGAATTAAATTTTTCTTTTTTTTAGGGAATTAATTTCTACACTCAAGTAAAGACCGTGACGCAATTATGGAGAGATTCGGACACAACCGATACGAAACCAGCAACGGCGATGCCAGTGATGCGTTAAACAAGTACATAATAAAAGCATTTATAAATCAATGGGAAATGGGATATAAGAAATTAAGTGAAGTATTATAACTTTGATAATGATGTAAAAGTACAAAATCAATGTAATGAAAATAAAGGAATATGTGATAATTGTAAATTTTCATATTTTACATGGAAATTTTATAAAATCAATACATTTACAAGATTATTTTGTGTAATTTCATTATATTGAGTGGGTAGGCGATAGCTTAATACATGTTACCCCATAGGAAAAAAGTTGGATTTTCTTCCTATGGGAAAACATGTATTATTCGGCTATAACTTTAACAATATTAATTTCATTTAAACATAGTGTGTTTTAAGATTGGGGCAGTGTTTTAGTTAACTAATAATCGATTTATTTCTTTAAATTCATGCACATCGGAGGTGCACAAGTAGGGAAGCACTCCTTGTTAGCCATCATACAATTAGTGAGACTAGTTAATCGAGTGCCATGCTTCTTTCGTACAAAATAAAATAGAATAAAATTGAATTACAAATTAAATATGAATTTCCTAACTTTAATTCTAACATTAAATTACCATATTCTTCATCTACAGATATTAGATACAAGGTTGAATTGTTGAATTTAAGATGTTAAATATACTCGTTCCAACTGTACAAGTATCTTTACATGCATCTGAGTCGCAGTGACTGGAGAACATTGAGGGTAGGAGACAAGAGGATGAATCTGTAGACAGATGAATCCTGCATTTTTATCTCTATGTAGGGAAATGTTCAGCTGCCGTGACCCCACATTCAGCTCACTTTCTACAAAATATCAGAACCTCAGTTTCTAAAATCATAATTTGACAATCAAATAGTATAATGCGCAAGTTCAGGCCCACATTTTCTCCTCTTTGACTCATGCTCCACCATCGACTAATGGCAATGCAGCAAATTTTGGCTTATATTGAAAGAAGAAAATTAGATGTATTTATTTTGAATTTCTATCGTAATGCTCAAAGCTCAAATCTTATTGGACACTTAAAATAAGGTCCAAGCGAAAACGCCTTGAAATAAGATGAAGCTGCCAGTTGTCTTAGTAAGCCACTTTTTATTGTAGCATGCAAAATTCATAAAAAAAAGTTGAATAGCTATTAGTCCATTGCAATTGACTATTTCAACTGACACAACCATTCCAAATATTATCCAGGTAGCATTGTAAGCATTAGATGGCATTTAGATGGATGACTTTGGCCATTTCATCCATTTGAATGGAAATGGAAGAGTCCGAGTGTCCAAAGAGTGGAGATTGTGTGGTTTCACCCTCTTTTGAGTAAAAGGGATTAGCTGGCTGCATAAGTCAGTGCAAGTGATTGTTCTTTGCTTTATTACTCTTGTATGTTGATAACATGATTTCATCTAATGTTTGACTTTGTCACCATTAATTAATGCACTTTGCACAGATTAGCGATTTTGCTTGACGTGGAAATGAATTCAGTGCGTACCTGACCCTGGAAAGCGACCGATGATGACAACTGAATATAGCTCTGTCTGAATTGGGGCTGGCACTGTACCATAAGGGCAGTGATCTGTTGCATGGGTTGCACGTTTGTAAGTTGCTCGTTCTCTGTGTTGATGTATTATCGATGGGACATTGTCGAGCTAAAGGCGAATCTTTTATCGGGTAGTGAAAGGCGACTGCTACCCTGGACAATGAGAGATGCAATCTCTTAGGTGCCAATGATTATTGTTCCCGGGTATAAGAGGTCACTACTTTTGTATTTTCATTGATTTGTAAATTGAGGGTATTTTATGCGATTGCATGGGAGTATTTTGCGATCCAAACGGGATGGGTTCCGTTTGGGATGACCAGTTGTGATGATAAACTAGAAGTCGGTTTTGAGTGCCAAGCTGACCAGAAAAATGTGATTTCAAGTAAAAGAGTGACTATCAGAGATCAAGGATAATGTGATTGTATTATCCGAACCTCTGTGAATCATTCTGGATTCTGATAGTGTATTTTGTGCTCGACCATGTGTTACGTTGTGACCCCGATGCAAAACTGCGTGTGTAGATAAGTAGTTTTTGCCATTCAGCCTTGTTTTAGTATTAAAGACGTTTAAAGTAATTTTCGCGCCTTTTTGTGTTTTCCTAGTTGTTAGTTTTGGTTAGCTTAGCTTAGCTTAGTGTTTTGTTAGCTTTAGATGGAGTTCTGTGTAACTCCACATCCTGTCAAGTTCTCTGTGTTTAGTGATGGTGATAAGAACCTGTCATGCGTATTAATTGTAAATGTAATTATTAATTGTTAATATGTTGTTAAAGCTTTATTACTGATTGTAAATAGTCTTAAATGTTTAATTGGCTCATTAACAGAATCCTGTCTTGTTTTGAGAAAAGAAAACAAAGTCAGATATTTTTCTCTATGGTTTTTACCGGGTTTTAGTAAAACTAAGGACTTGGAAAAAATCATCGTCACAGCATTCTGACGGCTAGGAGCATCTGTAGTAGTCAAAAGATATCCCATATGAACAGTCAAAATCCCTAGGATTTTTTTAGGACCTCCCACAGATCTCACTACAGGGATTTTGTTGGCTCAAACAATACTAGTTTCTAAACCATAAGAAAAATCTGAACTTTTTGATGATTTTCCACATATTTCACGGTATTTGAGGAATATGAAATATCCAAAGATTTCTAAAAAATTCTCACACCTTCAAGGAACATTCCAAATGTTCAAAATTTTTTTTTATATGACATATCTGTTTTATTTTCAAGTTGAGGCACATGTTTTATATGTTTGTCTCACAGGTGGCACTGGCAGCACATTGCAGCACTTTAATGGCAGTACGTAAGTCCATAAACCTTTGTACAGCAGGTTATGGACTCTTCCATCTATACATACTCTTAATGATATGTACTACATAATATTATATATAGTTCTTATCATTGGTACTGCCACTGTACTGAGGGTTATGGACTTATGTACCACCATTAAGGTGCTGCAATTTGCAGCACCACAGGTAAGACAATTCAAAATTGCTCTGCATAACAATCAGTTTTAAAATGTTATATAATTTATTGTTTTAAAAACATTATTTTGTACTTTATTATTTTTTTGTCTTTATCTGCAAACAAAAGTGCTGTTTCATTAAATTACCACCAGCTGACAGTTTAAACTGGTTGCCATGAAAACTCCAATCAACAAATCTGAAATACTAACAATCAATCAATGTTGCTAGCAGAATGACAATTACTTTACAAAATTTGCCAACCACAAACATTGATAAATATTTATCAATCTCAGGCATATGATAAATTGAGCAACAAAAATTGTGTTCTTATTAAGGTAAGTTTTTCATTTTTCTAAATTTAGAAATTTTAAATACATTTGTGGTCTGTGACTGGCCTTAGTTTAATTGTTTTTTAAATTAAATTAAATTTAAATTTTATTAAAAAATTTGAAAATGTCAGTAGATAAATATTATGCCAGCATACAAATTAGTTGTAATGTTGTGATTAATTTGCTTATCTATAGTAAAAAAAATACAAATAAAAGTAAATAAGAATACGAACAGGCAAGTCGCAAGGAAGCAAATTATTGAAAGAAACAAGTATTAAAATGGTGGGTGTTCATGTCTATGTGCTGCAAAAGTAGTGACGGCTTTGCTTTTGAACTCAGTCGTTCTAGATACTGAATGGAGGACTTCTAAGCCTTAGCCTTCACACATCATTTCTCTTAGTATACCACTATGAAGTTTCTTGATAATGAAACCAATAAGACTTATTTTTTCAATTCATTTCCTAATTCCACATTTTTTTTGCTGATGATGGGTTCTGGTATCTTAGTTTTTTTTTGTAATTTAGGGTTTTGTGCTTTCTTTGTTTGGGAAAAAATGGCAATAAAAGCCCAAAATAAAAACAAACAACTTGAAAAGCAAGCAATGAAAAGGTTTTTTTACCTCAATGACTAGCCATCAAATCAAACCTCACAATCAAAATAGCTAAACTCCAACTAATCAATAAAAACCAATTCCAAAAGAATCATTTTTCAAAAAACGGTCATAGCCCAGTCCTTAAAGAAAAGACAAAATAAAATACAAGAAAAATAAATCCCATCAAGACAAATAGAAATTACCTCCAGTAAATCATCCCTTAAAAACCAAAACATATAATTACTTTAAAAGATTTAAACCACGCAAGAAATCTTTCCCAGTGATTTGTGCCAGGATGTTGGCATGCCTGGTTCTCAAAGGGTGAGTCAATGGTAGAAGTAGTGAGTCTAAAGTTCATGAGGTTTCTCTCAGCTTAGTAAGTCAGCTGTCATCACTTTTTCTGTTTTGAGAAATTGTTGAGGCTGCCCTCCCTCTTGGCACAAGACTGAAAACAAATAATAAACCTTATTTCCCATCTAGCAATGGTATAATTTTTCCTTCTGTCAATCTATTAAGATTTTTCAAGATTTCGTTTTGTTTTGTTTTATTTTGGTTTTGCAAATTAAGTCACATGGCATCTACTGTGTTGTTCCTAGTTATTATCTTGGTGTTTGATGGGTTAATATTTAAATCATTTGTGACCAATGGTCATTTAGGAGTGCCATATTTTTCCCAATTATATCAGTAATAGCCAATGGCCAATGAGGCAGATTTACTACCCCATCGAGAGAAAGAGAAGCATTCCCTAACCAATGAGGTTGGACGACAGAAGTGTCTTGTCCTGATTGTCCAAGAGGCTGAGCTGACAGTAGCAAACTATCAACATGAGTGGGGAGTGGCGACCATGGATGGAGTAGCCAAGAGACTGAAAAGGGAAGCCTCCGAAGTTGACTGCCTCCAATTGCATTAATTTTGAAGAAATAATTGCATTTTTGTTTAACTAAAACAGTGACATAATCTTAGATAGCAATGCCTTATAATAGATTTGATATTGTTAAACTTAAAGCCTAAAAATGCATTTTTTCTCACAGAAAATAAATTGTCCTTTTTCTCTATGGGAAAATGTGCATTTTTAGTCCACACATTTCACAATATAAAATCTATTTTAAAGCGTTGCTATCTAAGATTGGGGCAGTGTTTTAGTTAAACAAAAATGCATTTATTTCTTTAAAATTAATGCAATTGGAGGCGGTCAACTTCGGAGGTTTCCCTTGTGAGTAGTAAGTACAGCTATCCCACATATCCAGCTAGTCGTAATGAAATGGCTCTGCATCCAAGGGTAACCAAACCTTGAGTGCAAGGCAAGTAAAACCATTGATGTCGAAAACAGGGCAACAGTAGGAGGGCTCAGTGAACACAATAAAGGTCTTAAACCAAAACACCATGCATCTGCACTATTCTATTATCATGTGGTCTACCTGGTAGCTCATTATCTGGAAATATGTGCGCAGACCAGGTACTGCTGGCTGGTCACATATTTAATTGTTGGATATTGTTTGGTTTTGATTTAATCTTTTGTATTTTGTATTTTGTTATGTTTTGGTATGACGTATGACGTATGACTTTTAATAGCTGCTTGTGACCTTAAATATACTACTATCATGAGTATGGGTGACAAACAGACCTGCCTAAACAATATTTAGTTCTGTTTTACTTTTGGTTTAAGGGTATTTGGATGGTTGTTTAATCTTATGTTGTTGGTGAGCTTTCCAGTTAATCTATAGGAAATATAAGTATCCTGAGCTTTTAAGGATGGAACTCATAAGGCAAAATGCATGATACGAAAACTGAATGAACACTATTGGTGCAAAAAGAAATTGTAATAAATGGGATTGGTCTGAAAATTAACCCATAATTTTCAGCTTATCTCAAATATCTCAAACGTTAAAAAACTCAGAAATCTTTTGTTTATCTGACTATGTTACTGACCGAAAGAGCTATCTAATCTGTTAGACCTAGAGAATAGAAGAAAAACTATTTTTCTCAAAGATTTACTAGAGTATAGTTCAATGCATTTTTTATTTTAAAACAAATATTACATAGTGTAAATATAGCAAGTTTAGTTTAAAGACCTGAATTTGAATATTAAAAGTTATTTTAATCAGGTGATATTCACATTATAAGTCAGACTGTGATATTCACATTCTACAATTGCAAAATGATAATCACGCTATAAGTCAAGAGTAATATTTACTTTACCACTCACACAATGACATTCACATTCTACAATTGCACATTAAGAATCATGCTATAAGTCATAGTAACATTCACTCTTACTCAAACGATGACATTTACATTGTGATATTCACACTATAATAGTCCCACTAAAACATTGTCTGACATTCATTATATGAAATTCACACTATAACAGTTGCACTGTGATATTTACTCTGACATTCACAATATAACAGTCACACTGTGAAATTTACTTTGACATTCACACTATAACAGTCACACTGTGATATTTACTCTGACATTCACACTATAACAGTCACACTGTGATATCTACTCTGACATTCACATTATAAGTCACACTGCGACTGACTTTACTTTACTCTGACATTCACACAATGCCATTCACACAGTCATATTCAAACTTTGACTTTCATTATTAATATTAAAACTTGTATATTGATTATGTCAATTGATGTGAAATATCATGTAAGAGTATCAATTTAGTCAGAATTACCATCACTAACTGTGATTAAGAATTTATTGAATACTTTTCGTAGGATGATTTATCTCTCTTTTTGAAGTTTTTATGGGGGGCGTTTGTCGTGCTCGGATTTTCTGCTATTTTTTTGGTGATTTAGCAACTGTTGTTTATCCCCAGCAATTTTCAAGGATAGAGAAACTTACAAAAATAAAATAATGGATTTATTTCTATTATAACAATTTGAGACAGAGCTCTTACAATTAATTATTAACAAAATGATTAAACAAATCTATATTTATGGGTGCTGGTTGCAAAGCTTGGACCAACACAAGCAGCAGAAGGGTTCATGTTGGTTTGTTGTTGAGCACGCATCAGTGCTTTGGCAATCGGTTCTGTTAGCAAAGTCTGATTTGACCACTTGCCTGGCTAGTCATATACGAGACAATGATTGATTCCACTCATATAAATAGGTGCCTTTACTTCTGGTCACTCCTGGCATTAATGGTGTGATACAGTTTTGAGTGGATTGTCTTTTATTTCTGGCAGTTATTCCTTTTATCACCTCTCAACCCTGATGGGAAAAGAGGGGATAATCTCAGTGAATTCACCATTGGCTTATTTAAATGTGTAAGCCATTGTGACGGTAGAAAATTTCCTGAAAACCATCTTTTAGTAAAACCCAAACTTTAAACACCTAATCGCGTAAATAATCTGACTTCGTCTTTTCCAACTAACACGTTATAACTCGGTTTTTATTAACTGCACAGGATAATTATACAATTAATAATTAAATTACATATTAAGTATTTCCCCTTTAAACAATGATTAATTAGACTATAACAAATCGGTTCGCTTCTACCGTCACTGTGTGCTATAAGCACAAAACTACAAGATTCCACTTAAACTAATTTTTGTTATTTCTACAATTTAAACTACAAGCAAAATCTTTTAACAATTAAAACTAAAGCTAAACTAAAACCCAAGTTAAAACAACAACATGTTAAAAACTTATCTAATTCCGTGTGCATGCTTTCCCTCAAGGTCAGATCCATTCCGGCTTCAGTAGGTAGGTGAATTACAATAACCACATTTTTAACACGTGTGTTTTAAATGTGCCTGTAATTTGTGTCCTGGGTTTTCAAACTTCTGATAACTGGTAAAGTCGTCCCCCTGCTTAGAATACCTTAGAATAACTGGTATCAGATATCTCCTTAAATTCTAATCTGGTTACAACTGTAAGATAAAAAAGAAAGAGACTCTGCCAATGACAATTTCCGAGTTGCAACTTCCCAATTGAAAAAGTATCTGCAGAATTGTGCTCAATCGTCAGAAATATTTCTGCAGAAAAAGGTATCAATTTTTTG
>JAQFZU010001624.1:0-12410 GCA_034696185.1 Henia vesuviana | reverse complement strand
ATTATTCCATCTATAATACTTTTCAATTGAAAATGTAATTGTTCTTTTTTTTACTCGAAGAAGCCATTCGAAATTCGTTTTTAGCATTTGTAGAAACTTTTTTAGCGTTTTAGTGTTTTAGGACAATTTCATTACCACCTGGCGCTTGAATCGCTTCACTTCTTTATCCCTTGACATACTTGGTGACATCAGTCACAGCAATTGGATTTGAAATGTCTATTTGGTCTGAAGAATCTTCACCTCAACGTGTACCAACTTCTCCAACATATTTATTGCCAAATATTTCATCGCCAATTGTTCCTGACATAAATACATCTTCTGCTAGTCCTAGTAAATTTTATTTTGTTTTAAGACTTTTATTATTTAAAATGCATTTATTTGTTTAGTTGCAGACAGCGCAAGTAATAATTTAATTTCACAAATTAATTGTCTGGATTATTCCGTTTGTAATTCGCAGCTTATAGTAACTACTGGTATTTAGCTATTTTAAATTATAATTATTTTAAAATTAAATTTTGGAATATTATTTTTCTAGATTCATCTGTTCAGTCATCACTTCACAACTGTGAAGATCGAAGTAAAACACGTCATTTATCACAATCGCCAATTATCACCTCTTGTTGCTCATACGGTGTTATGAATATTTACTTAAAAGTTTTTTAATATTCAAATTTATACTATTAACTTTTTCTTAGGACCTTCAAAAAACTCACAATCGAAATCAGACGAATCATTTTCCATCACGGGAAAATTACCGAAATTGTTAAGTAAAGATCTCGATGAACAACAAAGGCGAGTCAACATCATTAAATTGTTAAAACGACTATTATGGTAATTAACCCTTTAACCCGTTTTAACAGTTTGACACAAACAATTACGATGACAGTAGAACCCTGCAGTGACACAGAATTAAGTCGAAAAGCAATTCAAAACCGAAGGAACATTCAACTTAAATTTGCAAAACCTACGGATTATCCCGTATTATGTTTATTTGATAACAATGAATTGATATTTGCATAATTTTTATCTCACTACATTATACGATTAAAAGAAACATTTTTCCATTTTAAAATCCACCTCCTTCTCCAGGGGGACAATCGATTTGGTTTGCTGGATGGGATTTAATAAATGCAGGATGTTGCATTAAAGTTGAATTAATTTCTTGAATTAATGGATACGGCGAGAGATCAACTTTAAATCTACAATCGTAAATAACGAATTTTAATTATAATTCTTATCAGGATAATCACATCGAGTGCTTTAAATTACCTCATTGCATTATACACCTGTGGAACTAAACAAACATCTGCAAATGAAATCTCATCGCCCACACAATATTTGCCCGAATAATTTTGCAAGAAATCTTCAACAGCTGTGAAAATTTTTTTTTTAATTGTTTGCTTTACATAATCAAACAAAACTTTTATTCAAATTACCATGAAATCCATCTGCAATCCAATCTCTTCCCCAGTTTGGTTTAGAATCGCCAACTTTCTTCAAAACAGCTAAATTTTGCAACGGTTGAATACCACTCGTAATGCATTCGGCTAAACTTCTCGCTTTAGCACGGATTATTGGGTCTTTTGGTAACAATGGAGGATCCGATTTGGTTTCTTCGAGATATTCAAGAATTGCCAACTGCAGTTGTAGTTTGTGAATTTTAAATTGGGTTAATAGTATTTAATGGTGTTACCGATTGAGTTAGAGTTTGACCATCTACTACGAATGTTGGGACCTGACGCATTGGGTTTACTTTTGTAAATTCATCTTTAAACTAATTGAATAAAAAAATTTTAAAAAATTAAATATTATTTACAAATAAAATTATTTTATAGAATTTACTTGTTCTCCGGTAAAGAGATTTACGGGTTTGTATTCATAACTGATTCCTTTGTATTCTAAAGCTGCACAAGAAATATAGTAAAGAAATTTCGAATTTTAAAACATAATTAGTCTCACCTATTCTTACTCTCCAAGTGCACGAACTTCTAAAGTAACCATATAAGATGGGCTAATATTGAAAAATACAAATGTTGTAATCAAAGGTTTAAACGAAATAAATTTAATAACAACCTGAGCCATATTGAGTTGACCACTCATTACATTAAATCGAGTTTCTTCGTTAGACCTTGACCTTCATGTAAAATCATTGACCCTTGGCTCGCTGAAGTACCGACTGATAAAAGAATCTTATTACAGCTTGATAAAATCGATTAGAGTCATTTTCAAGTTTAAAAATATTTTATATTTATAACTGTTTAAACTTTAATAATAGAATTTTTCAAGTCGTATGAAATTGCCAAAAACAGAATCCGTGAATGAAAAGGTGTTTGAAGCAGGAAATTAAAGAAAGGAAAAACAATTTACAACAAAACCAGCTACTCATGAATAATTTAATTTATTTTAACACAAATTTCCAGTTTTGAAGCTTGTTTTGTATTTAACATCCTGTTGACTTCCGTAGAATTACCCTGAATTGAGTTTCGTATTTCTACCACTAGGAAAACAGCCACGTGGGAAAGTCGAAGATGAATTGAATAATGTAAACACACTAAAATCAAATGAAGAGCAACTAAAATTAATACTCACAAACGAAATGGCATCCGAGAATGGTAAAACAATAGACAATATAACAAAACACAACAACAACATTAAAACCAAGAACAAAAACAAGAACAACAAAACGACTTCAAATGCAGCTAAAGACGAAGTGATATTGGAATTTAAAATAGCATCGAATTCACTGTGGTGGGCAGTGTTTTCAATCATAGTGATATTAGCTTTCGCTACTCGTCTTCATAAAATATCAGAACCAGATCATGTTTGGTAAATATTTTTCTTTATATTACATTTCACGATTTTATTTACATTTTAATTTTCAGTTGGGATGAAACCCATTTTGGCAAAATGGGAAGTTGGTATATCAACAGAACGTTTTTCTTCGACGTCCATCCGCCGTTAGGAAAAGTAAAATAACGAAATAAAAATAAAAATATTAAAAATTAATTTATTTTTTTTCCCTTTTAGATGATGGTTGGTTTATTCGGTATAATGACCGGTTACGATGGCACATTTCTTTTTGTTAAACCTGGTGACAAATACGAGGAAACGAAATACGTAGGGATGCGAGTGGTAAATGACATTTTGAGTGATTAGAAATTACAGATTTGAACACAAATTATTTTTTTTAGTGTTGTGTAATTCTCGGTACGTTTTTAGTACCATTTGCTTTTCTCACCGTGTGGGAATTGACAAAGTCCTTGTCGGCTTCGACTCTTTCAGGATGTTTGATATTATTTGGTAAATATCGATTTTTATAATTAATTTGTTTATTTAATTTTTATTTATTCTCTTCAAATTAGATAATGGCTTAATTACCTTAAGCCAATATATTTTACTAGATCCAATACTTTTATTTTTTGTTACTGCATCTGTTTATACATCGTCGAAATTTAGGTCACAAAGAGATCGGTAAAAATTTACATAAAAATATTAAATAAAAGTTAATAATTTTATCTTTTAACTTTAGACCATTTACAATTAATTGGTGGTTTTGGTTAATTGCAACGGGCCTATTTCTTGCTTGTTCAATTAGGTAATTAAATAATAATTTGAATAAATTTTTTTTTATTATTTAAAAATTTTTTTTTTATTAGTGTAAAGTTTGTTGGACTTTTTGTGGTTTTATACGTAGGAATTCAGACAATTATAGATTTATGGTCTATATTAGGAGATCTGTCGCGACCAGTTGTGAGTAGTGCTATTAAAATGGTTTTTATTTTACAATTTATGATAATTTAATATAATTTCTAGTCATATACTGGTTTACATTTTACAGCGAGAGCTGTATGTTTGATAATTTTACCTTTTATTATATACTCATCATTTTTTTACATTCATCTGAAAGTGCTTAATAAAAGGTCTGGCATAATTTTATTACATAACAAAAGATTATTTAATTTTAAAATTATTTACAGTGGCTCCGGAGATGGATTCTTTAGTTCATCGTTTCAATCTCAATTGCAAGGCAATTCTTTATACAATGCAAGTCTGCCGAGAGGTGTTTTCTTTTGTTAATTTATCTAATCTATTATTTACGGAAATAAAAATTAAGTTTTATTATTCAATAGAAGTTGCGTACGGGGCGATAATTACCTTAAAAAGTCAACGAACTGGAGGAGGCTATTTACATTCGCATTGGCATTTATATCCAGAAGGTATAGGGCCAAAGCAACAACAGATTACGACTTACACGCATAAAGATGATAATAATAAATGGACGATTAAGAAATTTAATGAAGAATACGGTGAGAGTTCAAAATTTACTTTTCCTAATAGTTGAAAATTGTTAATGAATTTTTTTAGATTCCAAAAAATCTGTGAAAATCGTTAGGCACGGAGATCTTGTACGATTAGAACACTTAGCGTAAGTTATAAAACAGTGAATATCTTATATAAAATACTAAACAATTGATATTATTAGAACGAAAAGGAATTTACACAGTCATAAAGAACCAGCGCCACTGACCAAGAAACATTTCCAAGTATCTGGTTATGGCGAAGTAAGAGAAGAATTTAATTATTTAAAATTTTATAATTATTAATCAACTTTTGAATATCGGCAGAAAGGCATTGGCGATGCGAACGATGTGTGGAAAGTCGAAATTATTGGTGGGAAAGACGGAGATCCAGTTCAAACTGTTACGAGCAAACTTAAATTGGTGCATGGTTTAGTTAAATGTGCGCTACACGGAAATGGCAAACAACTTCCAAAATGGTAATTAAATTTAAATATTTAAAAAAAAATTAAGTTTTTTGAAATGAAATGAATATTTATTTAGGGGCTTCGAACAAATGGAGGTCACATGTAATCAAAATTTGAGGGATTCAAATAATTTATGGAATGTTGAAGACAATTATTTCCCAAAATGTAATTTCAACTTATTCTTTCTTTAAGTCGTAAATTATATTTTTTGTTTTTATTTACTTAAGTACCTAACGTAAGTGTCGCAGTTTACGCACCTACTTTTATGTCTCGGTTTATTGAATCGCATGCAGTTATGTTTCAGGTATTAAAATTTATTATTTATTTAAAATATAAATAAAATTATATTTTAAAGGGAAATTCTGGTTTGAAACCAAAAGAAGGTGAAGTTACATCAAGACCGTGGCAATGGCCGATTAATTACAGGGTAATAACAAAATTAATGTAAATAAAAAATTATTTTAATTAATTTTTTTATTCTTTTTCAGGGCCAATTTTTTTCGGGAAACAATTTTAAAATCTACTTATTAGGAAATCCAATAATATGGTGGGGAAATTTGATTCTTATGGCCATTTATTTTGTTGTCGTAGCGTGTATTTTATTTCGTTGGCAACGAGGTTGTTACGAAGACGCATTAAGTACTGGTAGGTGATTTAAGTAGTTTATTCTATTTTAGATATTTTCAAAATACTATTTTACTACAGAACGAAAGCAAAATTTAGTTGAAGCTGGTTCGTGGATGTTATTAGGATGGGCATTGCATTATATTCCATTTTGGGGAATGGGTCGAGTTCTTTATTATCATCATTACTTTCCAGCTCTTATTTTTAATTCCATGTTATCAGGTTAGGATCGATTTATTCAATTAAATTATCGATTTAATTATTTTGTTGAATTTTAGCTATAATTTTGGATTATTTAATGCATATTATACCTGAAATAACTCCTTTGTCAGGATTGAAAATGACATATCATTGGCTTTTCGGGGTACTTTTATCGGTTATTGTTTATAGGTAAATAAAAAAAAATATTCTTTTTACCAAATTTAATATTTACAAAAATATATTTCAGTTTTTATTTATTCTCGCCATTGACTTATGGAATGGACGGATCATCGAATGAAAGAAATAATTCAATGTACGGCTTAAGATGGCTGGATTCGTGGGAATTTTAAAATATCATTTAGAAAAAAACTAACTGAAAAATATTACTTTATATGACTCACTTTGCTCATGATTTTAATTGTACATTTAGATTGTATGATTTTTGATAGGCGGGTTTTTTAAAATTCCGGTTTTGGATTTTTATTGGGGGAATCTCATCTCGAATGTTAAGTCACAGAATTTGTTTTTCATTTTATTTTCTAATAAATAATTTTTTTCATTTTTTATATTTTGTTTATAAATCGCACAGTAACAACTCGCGTATTATTTTCTAATTGTAAGAATATTTACAAAATAAAAGCAATAAAATATGCAAATTGGGTGCCTGTTAAACAAGTTTTTTTTAGCTTTATTATACGCACCCTAACCTCAGTAAGGTATAGGTTAATCCAAATGCAATGACCTTGAATGTGACCCATTCTTGATGTAGCCCTTGCCCTCTTGTCTGGTCCATCCAGTTTCATTCCATTTATTTGCACCGATCAAATGCTATGAGAAGATTTGTACTTGCAGCAGTGTCCGGCACGGTGGTCGTAATATTCTTTTATATTAGGTTTGTTTAATGACTAAATGACAAATTGCAATTAATTAATTTCAATTAATTTACAAGGAAACATTATAAACCATTTTTGGTCGCTTGTGATGTGAAACTGAATGAAAAAACTATTGTAGTTACTGGTAGTAATTGTGGCATTGGAAAAGAGGTTGCATTGGATTTTGCTAGAAGAGGTTCAATTTGAAAAAATCTGAGAAAAAAAAGTAATAAATCCAGAAAAACCATTAATTTTTCAGGGGCCAAAGTCATATTAGCGTGTCGTGATATTGGAAATGCAAGAAGTGTTGCTAACGAGATAATCAATGTCACTGGGAATTTGAGAATAGTTGCAATGCTGCTCGATTTGGCTGACTTTTCATCGATAAAAAAATTTGTCAATGAACTTGAAACCAGTAAGAATTAATTAAAAAAAAATTTGTTTATTAATTAATGGATATTTTCAAAACAGAAGAAGATAAAATTGACATTTTGATTAATAATGCTGGAGTATTTTATCTCGATTATACATTAACCAAAGACGGTTTTGAAACGATTTTCCAAGTTAATTATTTAGGTAAAATTATTTATATAAAAATTTATTATAATAAAAATAAAACTTTTTTTTCATTCTAGGACCTTTCTATTTAACTCTACTAATGATCGATTTATTAAAAAAATCGCCTCGTGGACGGATAATTAACGTATCTTCTCACGGTCATCGACTTTGCAAGAAAATTGAATTCGATAATATTAATTTAAATAAATCGTACGGAAAATTTAAAGCCTACGCCCAAAGTAAAGCTGCTTTGATTCTTTTCACACGAGTTTTAAACCAAAAATTACAAAGTAAATTTGCTTATTTAAATTTTTACTATTAAATATTTAAATTTAAATCTGCAGATACTAATGTAACGGTTAACGCTGTTAACCCTGGAAACGTCGATACAAATATGTTCAGACATTTTCCACTACTGAGCAACCCGATCTTAAGAGCTATACAATGGCCCACGAGGAAATTGATATTCAAAAATAGCAGAGACGGAGCACAAAATATCATACATTGTGCCATCGAAACAAGTGTTTTAAACCTCTCAGGAAAATACTTCAAGTAAACTAAAATCAAAACTTTAACATACCACCATTTAAATTAAATTTTTCTAAATAGTAATTTTGCGCAAGAAGAACCATCGAGTTTAACCAAAGATGCAGAAATAGGGCAAATGCTATGGAACCAAAGTCTAAAATTCGTAGGACTTGATCAATGGCCAATAACAAACTAAATATCAGCATTTACCATTTTTTAATGCGTTTACAATAAATACCTTCCGATTACCACACAAAGATAATATTGGCTGTAATTACTTTTTGTAATCCATAGTTCCATAATTGTATTTTGACATAAAAATCAATTCGAACTTTAGTTTAAAACATTGTATTTTGTATATTTATCCACAGTTAAATAAATTTCACTGAATAATTTTTCTAAATGTGATTGCCAAGTGCTTGAATCATTCGCGTGAGTAATCCTCGTTGATTTTCAGGTGAATCTTGATCGCTGTAGAAAGTCGTAGTGATTTTACTCGTTGACATTGCGGTTCCAGGGCTTCTCGGTTTGCCGGTTTTTCTCAGTTGAATTCGTTTGTTAGTCAGTTCTTGTAGAAGTAGTGTTTGTTGGTTAACGAGTTCTTCCAGTGTTTGTAAACGATGTTCAGTTTCCATCGCTTTTTCTGCCTCCTCTTCTCGTTTTCTTACGGCAGCGCTGTTTTGTTTGTATAATTCCGAAACCAAAAATGTCGAACCGATAGTAAAAACCATTCCTTCGGCCCAAATTGCAGCTCCCAATTCGGTAGCTTCGACGTCACTCAAACGTCGAACTTTGTGTGGTGTCCGCAAATCGAGTGTTTGCATCCTCCATCTCACATCCCACCAGTGATAAACTTAAATAATAATTAAAAAAATAATTAATAAAATAATATAAAAATTCCATACAAAACCATTACATTGCGCAGGAGGCATAATTATGTATCGGGTCAAAAGTTTACTGCGTTTAGACGATCGCATAATAATAACATTAAATGGTCGTGCAATTCGAGTCGTGAATAAAACTGCCATTTTAAGAAGAGGAAAAATAGGAGCCATTTTAAAATTTAGAAAAATTTAACACCCAAAAAAAGAGAAATTTCTAAAGAACAAAATGAACAACAATAATCATATCGTGTGTGCAACCAAAAAAATTAACAATATAAAATAAAAACAATGAAAGCAAATCGTGATTTAAATAATTATTTATCAAACAAAGCAAAAACATAAACCAAAACACAATTTGTACTCAAAAATATAATACATTATTTTCACACACAAATTTTTTTACTAATTTTGAGAAATGCCTTCATAAAAAACCGTGATTAAATACAAACACTTCAATCCTTAAGTTTACATAACATAATAAATTGCTTTTATTACATCACTGACTCATCACAGAGATTTAAAAGTTGATTTAAGTCCTTTCAATGCATTAGTTATGAATCCAACCTTCTGTTCTTCCTCATTCGTTTGCGTTTCCTTTTCTTGTTTTCTATTCACCTGACTAACGGCTTCGGGAAAACTCTTGGATCCTTCGGGTTTGTTTTGAGGTATCCAGGGTGGTTTAAATTTTGGGAAATTACGTCTAGAAAATTGCTTCAGTCGTGCTTCTTGTTCGGTGACTATATATTCCAATTCGTATAGTCGATTTTCAAGTTCATTTATAACCCGCAGCCTTTCACTTTCTTTGGCAGCTTCTTTACGTGATGAACGGTAATATTCGGCTAATAGACATAATGTGCCTATGAGGAACACGAAACCTTCGCTTATCAGTTCGGCTCCTAATTCTATTGCCATTTGTTCGTTTAGTTTTGGCACTTCTTCTGGTTTGCCTAAATTCAACATTCGCATTTTCCATCGCACTTCCATCCAGTGGTAAACTAGAATTAGATTTAAATGTTTTAATAAATTTATTGATGAGGAAATTAAACGATTAATAATAATGTGACTCATTCTGTACTTATTGTAGCGTAACTCAAACACGAGTGTATAATACTCACGTTGAGCTGGTGGCATTATAATGTAATTTCTGAAAAACTGACTATTTTTTGCTCGACTTTTTATTCTGGTTGCTATCGGTTTACTAATCTGTCTTACAACTAAAATTAAAAGTTTAGCAGCTGGAAATGCATGGGCCATGTTTTCCTTGATGTAAAGACAACAAACAAGCCATCGACAGCGCCCTCTGAAAACATTTTTATTAATACAACGCTTTGCAAATAAAATTGTATAAAAATACCATTAATATTAAACAACGACATTGAAAAAAAATAATAAATTAAACAACAAAATTACAAATCTATTAAAACACAACTAAAAAAAAAATCACTCAGTAACAAATTAGTTGAATTTGTAAACACCAATTAAAACCTCATTGAAAATCCAATATAAAATCAAACAAACCCTTGAAATAATCTCAAAAGTAAATAAAACTATATTTACAAAAAATAAAAAAAAAATAAGAATCCCACGTAAACTTATTGGATACAGCGTTGTAGCTCGATACTAACAACTCAACAACGCCTTTTTACGAATGGTGCAGTCCACAGACAAGACTGCGTTTGGCGGGCCGGCGAAGCGCCCGTTTGATCAATAGTGATCCAGCACTTCAGCGCCGCAAACCGTAGTGTGTAATTTATTCAACGGGTCTACGCCATCAAACATATCTGGTTATAGCTAACTACAAACTCGTATTATCAGTGTTTAGGTTCAACATGTTAGAAATTGATTACTCGCAACGTCATGTATTGCGGTGAAATCGGTGTGGTGAGATCCACTTGAACCGCTATTTAACCTGCGTCGAGATCAACACGACGCGTGTGCTCACATGGCTCAAGTTCAAGGTAGGAGACGAAAGGGATATCCACCTTCGCAGTTGACTAAAATCATTTTTTCCCTATCGTTTTACTATACTCGTATCTTTTTATCCCCTGCGAATCGAGTATAATATTTACTGTCACATGACGTTTTCCCACCACCAAACCGTTCCTCGTTTTGTATATACCTTTCTTTTTATTTATATTTAATTATACGAACATCGATTAGTAACGTATTAAATGCTTCGCACCACCTGTCACCGAGATAGACCTTTTTAAACGACTCTTTTTTTCTCGCTGATAAAATCTTTAGAAATGTGTCATTTTCATAGTTTTGATTTTCATTGAAAAAATTAAAAAATTTAATTTTAATTTTTTTATTTAAAAAAAAAAAATTTTTTTTTTTAAAGGAATTTTTGTAATTTTTGTAAAGTTGGTAAAAACAGGTGTTGCAAAGTGTGTTAAGGTTGAAAATGTGTTTAATAATAGTATAAAAATAGTGAATTTTAGTGAATTTCATTCGATTGAGTAACAAGTTGATGCGGTCGAAAATAACCCTATAAAGGGTTGCAATTAAAGGCTGTCTAATTCAATCGTGGAATTGGATTTATTAGGATAAGTAATTAGAGCTATAATTCGAATAAGTAGCGATAAATGTTTGAACACGCGATTGGTTTTGTTGGTGGTGAAGATTTGAATCAATCATTTTCTCGGAATGGAAACACGCGTCATCACGAGTGACAGAACCATTCATGCAAACGTAAAGTGTTTCTTTTGTTGATCGAAATGATTCCAATTCTCGATAAGCAATTTAATTTTATCATTTTTTTTTCTTTTGAAAAACAAAAAAAAAATGTTTATTTTTCGTGAAATTGAATGGGCGTTAAAATAATATTTTGGCAAATTCACGAGGAAAATAACGATTTTCTGTTACGATGTGGAAATGAATGACAATTATCGTGATTAGATTTGTATTGTGTGCGAGGATGTGAGTTATGGAATAGAAAATTGACATTTTTTTTTCGATTTGAGTAATTGTTGAAGAGTTAAGAAAATCTCCGCCAGAAGGCGTCTTCCTTAAATGCATGAATGTTATGTGGTGAGGCCAACAACGAACAGCTGTAAACTCGAGTTAAAACGTAATGAAAAAATTTTTTAAAAATTATTTAAAAAAAAATTTTAAATTTAATACATTTACACATAAAATTTCCAAAATAAATTAAACTTAATTTTTATTCAAAAAAATTTTAAAATTTTTTTTATCGAAATCAAAATTTAAAAACACTAAAAATCCCAAAACCCGACCGATTAGTTCCTTCTCATCACCTTTTATATCCCATTAAACTTTACTACTATTACTTTTCTACAGTTTACAATTACCCAAATTTCCTTTCTACCAACACTGACCGAATCATTTTGCGGTTATTTCGCCTTTGATCTCGTCTAAACATCACCCACAACATAAGCATCACTTTCCCCTTTAAATCGGGAGCCACGTTATATACGGCAAGGAAAACCACTACTGAATGCAGAATGAAGTAACACGGGCGAGAAAAATGCAATAGTTAAGCATATGTGGCATGTCCGAAGTCACGATAAAAATCAATTTCATTTTTCTTCGCTCAATTCACTCCCTTTGCGCCCAATCACTTTTTTTACTTTCAAACACCACGATTTGATTGGTCAAAGTTTTTGGTCGACATTAAATACATCCGATGGTCTTGACTTTGTCAAGAGTTTCAGATCCATTACAGTTATTGCTACTATCACGTGTTAGACGAGGTAAGTTGATATCTAATTGAATTAATTAAGTTGAAATTAGTTCGGTAAATGTTATGGTGAAGCTATATCACATTTCAATGGAATTTTTAAAGGTATATTCAATGGAGTTTAAGTAATAGTAAAAATCGATTTTGGAAGATTTTATACCCAGAGTTACGAAGGTCAATTAAATTAGGATAGGGATTGTGTAATGTTGTTATTACAGTATAACATTAACATAACTTATCGAATTAATTTATAATGCAAAGTAAACAAAGACAGAAAA
>JAQFZU010001623.1:0-12412 GCA_034696185.1 Henia vesuviana | reverse complement strand
CTAATTACAAATTGAATATAAAAGTAAATAACTGGGAAATAAATTTTCAATATTAATTACTTACTTTAGACTGATGTACAATAAGATATTGCACTTCCAGGCTACAATGCCAAACATTTAACTTTCTTTTGATTACCTGATATTAGCAGCAATGCCATAAGATGGTTGTAAATGCAATGTAAACTCAACTTTTTCCCATTGTAACACAATTTGTAGTGATATCTGATATCAGAAGTACTTCTGCAGCTATATTACATCTAAAATCCATAAAAGTAATGCAACTAAAGAGTATTGCATTCATACGTAGCCAAATTACACAGTAAAAGCATATAACAATGTTTTGATGCTTATAACGAATTGTTTGACATCAATTTTAGAAAAATCGGTGATTGTCTTATTCGGGTCGTTCCCTTGTCAGCTTTCTACTTGTGTGCATCGGGTTTATTATCACCACTGGCTACTGTGGTCATTCATAGCACGATACAATTATAAAAACAGAAGAGAAAAGACGTACAGAGTGAATGGCACACACGTGGTGTAACGAAAATGTATGGCTACGCACACTGACAATAAATTAGAACGATGATGACAATTATTTGAGATAAACACAAAATGAATTATGAAAGTATCGGTTAAGTGTATGCATAACATGACATAATATTAAATTATAAGGGAAAGGAATTGTATTTAAAAGATAAACTGATGCCGGTTTATTACACCTAGTATTATGTAATGGTGGGTATTAATGATACATTTCAAGTTGGAAAACGAGGCTCGAGAGACTTTTGCTCATCGTTGCATGGACTAAACTGGAGACTCGAAATGCAGCGATGACCGCCTGATTCGGGAGTAGCGAGCGGAAAGTTGTGCGTTCGCATGATTGAAGGTGCTCTCATGCACCATGTCGAGGGGATGAATTCAATAGATTCCACTCCTTATTCCACTGTCATTGTACACGGTATTGCTGTAACTAACTCCCTTCAGCTCCCCTCGAATGGCGTTTCGCTTGAGCGTTTGTTTGTTTGTTTTCGAAATGCTTTCGGACCAATTTTCGATTATTCCCGTAAATGACGAGTTGGTATCCGTCAGTAATTAAATTTTGCTTTGCAGACTGATTTGCAAACATTTCAATTACAAGAGTGTATTTGCTTAGGCATTACTGACCTTTTGAATTGAGATGTGCATTTGTCACATTATTCATGCGTCCATCTGCAGTAATTAATAACATTTTGCTGTTGAAATGGCCTTGATAGGAAGTGCAATTCTAGAAATAATCACATTTCCTTTAATAATTACCGATATTCCATTCAATTCCCGGGAAATAATTAGTGGGCAAATATTTAATATATTTATTTATTGAGATTGTGGGAATTGAATAATTTTTTTTTTGAATTTAGGTTAAATTGATTGAATAATGGTAAAATACAGTCATTTTCACATTGAATTCGGTGCCTTAAAATATTACGGGTGGTTTGCCACGCTTCTTTCGTGGATTAGAGACTCGTATTTTGCGCCGACGGTTGCGCATTCACTCGAACAAGCATTGGTAAAGTGGAAAAGAAAAGTTTGACTTGTTTTTCAACTGCAAAAATACTGTCAGAGTCAATTGGACTTGGCCACGAATTACGACGGCTCTGTTTGTTCTTCTTTCGAGTGTTATTTGCAAGTGAAAGTGAATCGAAATTTTTTTTTTTATTCTTTGGGTCACAAAATTTCAAATTAAAAACGCTCCAATAGTTTTAGAATTCGCAGTTGGTTGAGACATATAACAATGAATACAACTTTAATAGTGAAATAAATTCATTTTTAAGCATCCCAAATTATTCTTATTTTATTGACTTGTTTTCATCTATTTATTCTCAAATGTTCTACGAATTTGATTCGTCTAATTTCAATCGTAAATTCCCACTACTATGAGTCTCGGGAGAAATTTCAGAGTGGGAATTACTTTTCTTTTGAGAAAAAAGAGTTTAAAAAAAAAACTCGTGATTCTTGACATGTTTTTCTTCCGGTTTTCGTAATTTTTCACGCGAAGAAAATTCATTCCTAATAAAAATCTGTAAAAAAATAAAATAACGAAAAAATAAATTTGTTTTATACTCGAGGAAAAAATAGTTTAGTTTATTGCTAAAGGCAGATATAGGCGGGGAGGTGAAGTGGAGTGAGTTGTAAAAGTGCATGCAAAACAACAGTAATCATTCATTAGTTGCAAGTTTATTGAGGTCGGGAACCCTTGGCACAATGCAAACGCTTGGGTTTCCTGAGCTCGGTTGAAGCAAACAAACGAATAAATTTTCATTTGCTGCGTCCATTTCAGGAAATACTTTAGGCGAGAGCAAATGTTTTTTTTTTCGAGCATTGCAAACTACTCTTCTCTTTACTGTCAGACTTCGCAGCTTTTTTTCAACTGTTTTCAGTGGGGAAGTGAAAAGCTTTTCCCGACTTCGAATTTACTCAAATGCGAGCTAAAAATACAAGGATCGAATTAAATTACAGGGAATTTACAACTTGGCATTTTTACATAATTTACAACAGGATTAAATGGCTTTTCCAGTAGGAACCGAAGACAACCATAAGATTTATCTCAGTATTAGACTTACAACTGTTTATTTGTAACAATATAATACTGTAGTGTTGTATTTATATGGTAGAAGTTATAAGAAAATGTATGAACATGGACATCAGTGTTTTATAACTTCGTACAGCTAGATTTGTTAATATTGGCAAATATTTGCAATGTTAGTATATGGGGATATATTCGAATAATAATATGGATGTGATTAATGGAAGTTGTATTGTATGTGTGCATGATTGGCAGCTGACGAGAACAGAGAATGGGAATTTTCATCTAGGTTTGGACATGGCCGAAGCAGCTTTAGAAAATGCCTTTTATCAATTTGCTTGGGCGATGACTCAGGAGATTAATAATCGAAATCAATAACTGGAGAGAAAGTAGATTAAGACCGTATATGGATTCCAGCGAATGACCACCAGCATCACTTCTGCTCGACCGTTGGCCTTTGGGAGAAGCATTTTTCGCTGTGTTGAGCGTCTTTTGATCAAGTGAGCAGTGGGGGGGGATGGAAAGTGCATCAAGTGTCGATCGGTACGCCCTCATAGCCCGTGGTGGCCATTTGGTTCACCAATGAACCCACTTCGTAAGCAAATGAACAGCGAGGGAGAAAATGTTGAAGAAGCTCGTCTCATTTCTCTCGAGTTTGGATTAAAGTTGAGTTGGGTGTGCGGTAGAGTAGTCCTCGGGGATACGAGAATGTGTTGGATATCTGATTACAAAACGAGAAAATTGTCGTCTAGGGATCCCTTCGCCTTAATATCCACACGTGGCTCTCGTATCAACTCATCAACGCAAAGCGGAGGTGAAAAGAGATGGTCAAGGAGATGCTCAAGGATACTGGAATTGCGAAATTTAGACTTAAAAAAATTAAGGACTTTACTGGAGGTTTTGCTATTGACAAAATGATGGATGATGGACTCTGATAAAAATGTCAAACTCATTGTCAAAAATATTGTGAAATTAGGTCGCACTCAAAAACACAATTCATCCGATGAAAAAGGCACTTTGGATGGCCGTTGTTTGAAAATAGAGTGAAAAGACAAGGAAGTTTTGGTTAAGTAGATTAAAATGTGGTGAAATAAAATAATAATATCGAGCTTTAAAATTTAATGAGGTCCAGTTTTGCTCTTAAGGGAGCCGCTATTTGAACCCATTTGGTGGGTGGAAGAATAAATGACGCATTAAAGACTGGCAAATGCATTTGCTCCTGACATCATTAACTGACCCCAAGAGGGAAGTGCGATGAGTTTACTCTGCCACCTCCTTTGCCAATCTCTGCCAGGTTCCCGTGCCACGACCTGTCTCCGCTCGAGGGCGCAATCGCGGAGAAGTTAGCAATAATTAGGTAAGGGTGCGTGACACCTTCTACCAGTTTGCCATTGAAATATTGACCCTTTTACACCGTTCGAAAAGCTGCGCACTCGACCTGTGGGTGCTTATGGACCGATGGTAGAGTGAACGCTCCGCAGCCGTTATCGCCAACCTAGAGCATTCGATAAGCTAAATTAAATAGTTACATTCAATACTGAGCATGCGCACAAATGGATTTTATAACAAAACAAAAATCAATACCTCAATTCGATTATTTGGCAATTTCTCTTTGTTTTTTGCTATTATTTTCAATATTAATTAACTGACTGAACAGAAAAAAGTAAATTGACAGTGCAAAGACTCGGTTTTGTGCATAATTAAATTTTTATTCACTCTAATTAGTTTTTTATTTGAAATTGATTCAGCTTTTATTAAAAGATTTTCTTTTTCCAGGCTTTGTTTTTCTTGTCAACAGTCATTTCGAATTAATTTTTTTCCAATTTTGCCTAAAGTCTTGAATTTATTATGAAAACTTAGTCTTGGTTATAAAGAAGCCGTGTTTTATTGTCTGCGAGTTCTTGTGTCCTCCAATTTCCTTGCCTTCGTCTCATTAGGCATTGACAACGCTTGACTAGTTTAATTGGATCGAGAAAAGAGGTTGGGTGGGCCGAGTACTACTCGCGAGCCAAACTGCTTCTAAATGAAAGAAACAAGAATTCAATAAGAAGCTAGGCAAACCAGAGAGCAATTTGCACATCTTTTGTTTCCAACGTCCTGTCTTCGTGTTAAAAGGAAATGAGAAAATGGTATTAAACTTTTTCCATGCATGATAAATGAGATCGGCAAAATTGTCAGTTGAGAGAGAAAAGTCGAAATCAATTTTCAATTGATATCTTCTTAAATGCTTGGAATAACATTGGAAATAGATGAGCTTCGTATTATTACGGCAATCGGGGTGCTTTGTGGGGTCGGCTTCGCTGCAAATCTTGGAATTTGCTTTTCATTTAAAAAAAAAATTTTTTTTCGGTTATGATGGAGTCGCTGCGCATTATCGATTGCGAATTTTTTTTGGTTGGTAAATCAAGGGAGAACGATGGGTTCATATTTTGAGTAACTAAGCCAATCAACGTGCTCAGAGGTCATGTTAATGGATCTTATGAGACGCGTGCATACAGAGGGTGGAATGATATGTGGTAATTAGCTTTGTTTGTTATAAAAACTTTAAAAAAAAAAGGGTTAAATAAAATTGGAATTTTATTAGTTTTAAGTTTATTATTTTTTTTTAAAAAAATAAAAATAAAAATTTTTCAATAAAAAATTTTAAAAAATTTTAAAAAATTTGAACTTTGATTAAAAATCGATTTAGGGTAATTTTCATTACAGCAGCACTTAATTACTTTAGAAATTAAAATTAATAAAAAAGTCAGTGATGCATTATCAACACCTTTTTCAATTGAATTGTTCATAGCTCAACAGCTGAGCGGTTTCATGTCCACCAATTGATGTGTGCCATGCATCGATGCATGTACAAATTATAATTCACTTAGTTTCTTGCCTTTCCCTCTACAGCCACGGGCTTGGCAATTTTGTTTAGTTTTGACTTTTGATTAAAATGACAAGGCCATCTTTGTTCGTGGATACCTCCCGCAGCTTCCATGCATCTGCATTTCTTTCTCATTGCCTTTCAAATACCTCGAGCACTAACAAAACCAGGGGGGATGCAGGCACTTTGTAATTTTCATATGATAATAGCATCTATTTTGTGCAAGCAACAACAAATTTCATTTCTTGTTTCTCTGGCAACACTAAATCCAATCAAAAACTTTCACCACACGTAGAGAAAAAAATTGTAAAAAAAATTTTTTTTAAGTCACTTAACACAAATGCATTCGTTCGTATTGGGTTTAATTACACTTACTTAATTTGTGGTTGATCTCGAAAGGGCAATTTAGTGAATCCAAGATTGCAATCTTGATATTTGGCTCTCTTCGAATGGCTAAAGTTTACCCAAAGGAACTCTTTTCCCTGGTTGAGCACAGATGGTCCAGTTTCGCTGGAGAACTGGACCGTCTGTTTGCACTAGCTTTAAGCCTATTCGGAGATGGCATCCATTAAGACTTGACTCGTCCAGCTGCTCCCGGCCATTGCCAAAAGTAGTGGTCCGAATGGTGTTTGGTGAAGTACATCTCGTGCATGTCTTGGTGGACGTTTTTCTGGGATATCTCGTGACAGTCCCTAAAGGATTATGGGAAAATGGAAAAAATAAAATTAATATTTTGATAAATTTTTGACACTTATTAATGCAGGTAATGATAAGTTTTCTAATTTGATTTAAAGCCTAAACCGTGTATCGGTTTGATTTATGACATGGGAGATCGATTGGATTGATTGGGTATTTACAGATAGGGGTATTGACGTTGACTGAAATTTATACTGGGTTTAAGGCAGGGGGTAATCAATAACAACAAAATTGACTGAATATATCGACTGGATTTTTTATATCGAAAATATTGAAAAAAATATAATTATAATCTGTTTGTTGAATTAATTAAATTATAAACGAACGTAAAGCGTTAATAAGCATGTGTTCTTTTAGATTTTACCTAATTAAGTTACCGTTAGAGTGAATCACGAACTACACTATCTACACTACACTCATTAATTATCAGAGCCGAGTCAAACTCGTGAATTTCTACTCGTTCTTCACATGTCAGCTCAGCGGGTGTTTGACTAAGTCACGGGGCGCGCTTAAGAGCGGGATTTTAAAGTACAATTTACAATTTAAACCAAAGTTTAGCGAGGGTGCATGCATTAACCGACGACTTGTCAGTTCGCTGACGTGGGGGCCCTTCGGAAATGTTTAAAATGAATAGGGGTGCACTGTGAATCAATCCTTTGTGTACTAAATAGACTCCCTAGTAGTCGGTTTAAACGCTGTCATCATCAGAGTCCGCAATTAATTCAGGAGCGAATGGAAAAAGCCGAGCCAACTTTTCCATTAGTCTTTATACTTGTTGGAACAGTGCGAATTGGAGGCATTAAAGGGTGAAGATTTGATTCATTCCAATTTATTTTCCAACGGCCATCCGAAAACTGTCAGGGCCAAGCGCTCGAGCATCCATCAGAGGTGTCTTTTTTCTCCCTCTCGTACTGTGGGTCCTCCCTTTTCTTTTATTGCTCAGACTTGTCGGACACGCCTGCACTTATTGGAGCTTCGGGAGAAAAGAGCAGGGGAGGGGTTGAGATGGGGGGAAAAGCAGAAGCACCCACGGGGAAGATTGAAAAATTTTTCAACCGCAAATACTCGGAAGACAGAAGGGGACAACTGCTTTCCTATATATAAGCTCAATCCTCTGTCACCTGTTAAAGGAGAGCCGAGTTTTTACATTATTATAGGTTGGGGTATTTGGAAATATTTAATATTTCATTATAAGAATATGCGAAGGATTTTTTTGGAATTTTTTTTTTAAGTTTAAATTTGTGTTTTATTTGAATTTGTTTTTGGTAAAATGAATTTTCGTATGTAAATTAACTGAGATTTAGTATAAAATTTTTTTATTAAATATTTTTTTTTAAACAAAATTGCAGTTGAATTGGTTTAATACGGTAAATGCAGTCGTGGAATTTGAGTTTTAGGATATGACCAAAGTAGAAAATGTGCCTTGTCGAGCGTTAATCTATTGTATGTCCTCCGGACAAGAAATAACAGGGGACGAGGCGTTGAAAAGAGGAGGGGGAAAAAGTGCGTTTGCTGAATAGTTTTTCCGATTTCCCCATTAAGCACGAGCTTAAATGTTGGAAATAAATCTACAAAGACTGCGACGACACCATTTTCGATTGGAACCTGCAGGGTGAGAATTCAACAGTTGTAAAATAATTGAACGACGGGTGTAGTATGGGTAATGGCATTTCGATCGACAATTTTTTTTTCTAATTTCCAAACACGTGACCAATGCTACAACCACCCCGATTTGCAGAGAAGATTAAAAAGCAAAATAAAATTGGAACTTGATCTTTTTTATCCGACTTTTATTGATTATACGTGGGTAGGGATTTTTGTCGCAGTTTGAGTCCCCCGTGGGATTAAATCCCAAAGAGAGAGACGATTGTTTGGAATATCGAAAATTGACGCTTCATGACGAGTACTTACCCTCCCAAACGCCCCCTTCCCCTAGAAGATGCCACCAAGTGGCCATCTTGCATAATTGCGACATCGATCATTGTCAGACGTCGGGTTGGGAGAAATGGCATGATGAATG
The DNA here is from genome assembly GCA_034696185.1 of Henia vesuviana. NCBI lineage: Eukaryota > Metazoa > Arthropoda > Chilopoda > Geophilomorpha > Dignathodontidae > Henia > Henia vesuviana. Next base: position 4,267 of record JAQFZU010001623.1, on the reverse strand, counting down.
GGATGCTGCGATGGGCTTACGATTAAGGCCAGGCAAAATCAGGAGTGCGAATGGCGTTTTTATGCGACGATTTATAATTTCTGATTGTAGAATGACAAAAAATAACAAAATTATAATTTTTTAATTTAAATAAAATTTTTTTGACTTTTGAAATTAAATTCGCAAAGAGTAAATGAAAGTCAGAAGAAACTAAGAGTTAATTGATACGGGATCACATGTGAGTCATTGGTCGACTCAGTTTTAATTCTTTTTTCATTTGTATTTGATTAATGCATGGCACGACTGATGCGATTCATCTTGTCGCAATTAATACAAGCAGCCAATTAACCCCCGGGTGTTTTAGTTGCTCATCTCATCAGTGACTCGAATGAATTTATCTATGGGATTTTGTGATTTCAAGCCGGAAGGGAGGTTAAGCAGTAGTTGTGTTTTACTTGATGAAGATGGACGATAATGTTTGTAAGAAGTAAACGACGAGGCTAAAGAAAAGGAAAGAATTACTCGCAACGATGCTCAAGCCCTACTGACAGTTTATTTATGCGTCACAAAATCTACCAATTCGATCTGACTGAGCAAATACGAGATTAAATGTGTCAATCAATCAAGCAAAATATTATATATAAATTTATACCGAAAAATTTAAATACAAATAATTATAATATAAAAAAATAATTTTTTTTATTAATTTAAATTTCTAAAGCAACTTTAAGCATCAAATTACACTTTTTTATTCATGACTCGGACCAAATTGACCATCAACTTAAAAAAAAAAATTTAAATTCAAGTGCCCACCAACGATAGCAGAATGGGAAGTTTTTGGTGTTCGTGACTACACGTCTAAATGGACGTGATTCAATTTGATATGGAAAATAACATTGAAATAACCTTAGTGAAAATATATATAAGAAAGTTGTTTACGATATATTTATTTTAAGGTTTTAACCGATGGTTTATGAGCGATGCTCGTCCCAACGATAAGTAGCGAACACATGCAAAACCGATAAGGTCCATCAACGAGTATGGAAATGGGTTTTGGCATAGCGCAGTATCAACAGTCGGGGGATTCAGTTAAGCATTGAAAATGGTTGACATGCACGCCTAGTTAGCTCTTTGGTAAATAGATGAAGAGGAGGAATTTTTTTCCCCCTCAATTTTAGTAGGGTTGAATGTCAAGTAAAGGAGAAAGCGAATTTTATGAGTGTAATCACAGACATTAAAATATGTGAGAGGGGATCTTGGCACAGCCTTGGGTATTATTCGTCGTAAAATAGGCGTGAAAAACAGGGAAAGTCCTCGCTTAGCATAAAAGACGTCGGTTAAGGAAGATGAGACGGGGGCCAACTCGTTAAACGAAATGGGAAGGAAAATTGCGACACACAGGACCAATGAATAGCTGGAGATAGCTAAGATGGAGAAATTGTTTCCGAGAAGTAATTCGCTATTTACCGAGTTGGATAAATCCTTTCACTTTTAATTCACTTGTTAAAACCAATTGAATGCTTTGTTATTGTTGCTGCAATCGATTTTTTATATTTTAAAATTTAGTTTCAATATTGATGGATTTGATGCAAATGTATGTAAATGAATGTCAATTATTTAATATATCGACAGTTTTGTTATTGATGGTTTTGAATGCGAATTATTAATAGGATATTTCTGATGATTTAATAAATGTTAAGGGAATTTAACTTTGTTTTACGGGGTTTTGTAATGGGACATTGAATTTACGAGATCAACCCTAATTTTCGTATTTTTTTCAGTCTTCCGAGAAATAGCCGTATAAATTGGAATTGTTGAAAAACAATGGTTAAAAGGGGATTTTTACGAGGCCGAGAAAAATTGGAGCGTAAAATTTGTTGACGGGGCGTTTATTGATATAAGTTAAAAGAAAATTGGTTCAGGTTGTTAAGGAGAATAAAAAAAAAAATTTATGGATGAGTTATATAAAAAGGGTTAGAAATGGGTGGGGAAAATCAGTGTTGGCTTTGCTCTAATTGAAATCCGATCGGCCTCCATTTGGCGCACTCATTCGACGTTCGCATGTTATGTATCTGTTAACTGAAATTGGCGCAATTCAATAATTCAGGGTAGGAGGCGTGGGTGAAATTATTTAATAGGGTGGAACCACGCTCTCTCATTTCCACCATGAATAATGGACATTTCCCTAGTCACCCATGACGTCATTGCGCATGCTGGACACTAGCAAAAGGCGATTGAAAACCGACAATTAGACCGATGAATAATTGAAAGAGTTGAACGCGAGGAAGATCGCAATTAAAAGTTTTAACTTGCAAGTGGAAAACTTTGACTTATTTGTGGCTCCATTTGGGCAATGAAGCTCATTAAAAGTGTAAACGGCACTCAAAGTGGAGTGGATAGGAGCAAATCTCGATTCGTTTTAATTGAGCTTAACTGGAAAAGAAAATTCAACATTTTGACGACATAAAAATTTGCTTTAGGTATTATTTTTTTAAATTTGAAAATAATTATTTTAATGAGATAATTAGAAAAAAAAATTCAAATTTTATTTTTCTAAAAATAATTATAATTTAAATTACCTCACGAAGAACATAGTGACATAACTGAATGGTAAGTTGCACACAATCAATCACGGGCAAACGAGACTGTGCTAATAAATTACATGGAGTCCCACGTTCCAATTAGTGGCCACTTGCTTTAACTCTATACTCACGACGGCGTCAGGTGTCGGTTGCGCGCACCCAGTCTCAATCAATCACAACAATTCCTATGTTCTTGGTTCGAACCAATCGCTACTTAAGTGGTTCCCATATTTTTAGGTTAAAAATAAAATTTTAAAATGGAATTAAAAATAAATGCAATAAATTTTGAAATTAAATTAAAAAAATGATAAGTTTTTGTCGCAATTATATTAAATGATTTTTTAATGAGATTGATCGATTATTATTGGTTTTAATTTGATAATTAATTTTTTTAATCTGCTTGAAATAAGTTCCTTTTATATTTATGGTCACATTTAATGCTTTTATTTATGGGGTGTTGTCTTTTTTTTTTATTTCTCCATTACTTTCTATATATTAATTGCGTCAATTTGGCACGGATGAGTAATTTTTTGTTCTGGATACCCATAAATCATCTAAGGGATTATTTTATTGCATTTGAGAAATACTTTTACCAATTTGTTGTTTAAATATTAGTAAATTATTAACGCAATTTGTTTGCATTTTACTGGCGCCACTGTTTATCAATTTTTATTTTTATTTTAATTATTTAGTTTGAATTTTTATTTTTGCTTTTAGGAGTTTTGTATGAAGTTTATCAATCAGTGGATCAACGATTTTCGAGTGGGATGAGATGTTTAGTGGAGCGGTGAAATGCTTTACAATCACATTTGTTTCGTCGATTAGTTGGAGGACGCAGTAATTCTTCGTTCATTGGGTCATCAAAGAAGCATCATAACCGGAAAAAATTATTACGAGATTGTATTTATTACTATTTTCTTCTTCTCTGAAGTAATTTTGCTTCTTACAATTATTATATATTTTTATGTCTTCGAGATTGCTTTTTTCGGCCTTTATTCCATTGTTTATTACGTCGCCTGTCGTTTCTAGACCGACCGAATGGACACATTAATAAGGTTTGCTTTGTTTAGTATTTTTATATTAATTTTCTAATGCAATTACCTAATTTAATTTACTCAAAAATATTTTTGGTTGAAAAAGAAAGTTTGCGTGCATCGTCAGTTTAGCATTTATTCAATGCGTTGAAATGCCGAGAATTGAGGAGGGAATGAGTATAATAAGACTTTATCAAATGGTATTTAATGAATCGGGCATACAGTCACGTCATGACGTGTGCAATAGTAGATATTTTGCACGAAATGGTATAACTCATCACCGTCAAGTGTTTTATCAATCATGTTTAATTAGTTTAATTGACAGCGCCAAATGTGCTAATAAAAATATTTTTTTCTAAATTGAAAAAAAAAATTTTAAATTTAAATTTGCACATCAAAAAGACAAAAAATATTATTCTAAAGAAATAGATTCGTTACGGAACTAGACGATACGTGAAAATTAATTTTGGAAATCATCACTTGTTCGTTTGCCGATTTTCCACGTGTCTGATTTTCGATGATGATTTCATTGCATTTGTCAGTTATTGAATGATCAAAGTTGTTGAAATGGAAGTAAAATATGTCGTGCTACCGGTTACCTTGGTATTTCCTGTTTACTCGTACAATTCAATTCTTACCTGGGCTTGTTCAATACTTACTTTACTGTCTCCT
>JAQFZU010001622.1:0-12417 GCA_034696185.1 Henia vesuviana | reverse complement strand
TGAGGAGTTTTTGTATAATAGAGATGTCAGGTCACCTTCACATTATACCAATGTTGTTGATATGGTATGGATTAAACTCAACATTTTCATCAATTATGCATAAACAATTATTAAAATGAAAACTAAACATGAAAAAATTTTATATGGTTGGAACTAACTAGACCTAACATTTGATGTATAATATCAAAACTGTTCAATTAATAGTCAAAATTGTTGAAGTTAGAAATTATAAAATGACTGTATACATGACTTTTTCAAAATCATATATGAAAATTATTTCCTAGATGATCTCAACACAATTCAGAAAATTGTTTATTCCATTTGTATTCTTAATAGAGGGTTAAAACTGCCAAGCCCCTAGCTTTCATGGGGTTATTCATGTGGCCCTTCCTTCAAGAGGATTCAATAGGGAGTTGGAGTATTCAATTGGGCCCAGAAATATATTTTTTTTCTAATTATTTTTTTTCTTTATTTCCTCACTATTGGTGGAGTCTAGGGTCCTGATTGTTCTATTTGGTTCTGGGTTTTGTGTTTTTTTGGTTTGGGGAAATTATGGGAATGTGGGTGAGATGCTAATGTGCTTGTTTTTCCGTACTTGCAAATGATGATTCAAAAGTCTACTTTCAGATATGCAAAATCATCTCCATTTGTCACTGATATCAAGCTGTGTGCCGCAATCCAGTAACCTAAGCAAAATTCAATGATGCCATCAACTTTTCTACTCCAACTTGATATTTTTAAACTGAATTTTATCTAAATGTTTTTTTTTTGTACACAATTCCATTTAATGCAATTGCCATTTAGGCCAACTTAACTTCTAAAATCTCAAATTTGTCTACTATTGGACTGCGTGAATTTTTTTTACATGGCGAGTACAGATATCAAAATTTCGATTTCCATCCAAAATATCAACATTTTAATTTCATTTACATATTTTTCCTTATAGATACCTTGCCATAATTTCATATTCCATTTGTCGCGACGCCAATGTTATGAACGATATCTAAATTCTGTCAGTAGGAAGATGAAATGAAGAGACATCCATTTCCGGTAGAATATACACAAACGAGTGAAGTTTTCACACACAGATAAGTGATGTTACCATACCAACACAAGTCTTCATTATCACATTATATAATATCCAAATAGCAATAATATTATTCAATTATTGCTATTACCATGAGTACATAGCAATTGCTTTGAAACATAACAAACAGTAATTTAACAAAAATGTTATTATGGCTTTCTAATTTATAAAAAACAGAAATTTTTAATATTTTAATAATTCTACAACTAATTATTTAAACAATACAAAAAACTGCTGAACTTAATGGGTTTTAGCCAGTAAGTTCATTAATCACTTTCAAGCCATATATACAATATATGGATTTTGTACAGATTTATCAATAGATGCCACTATAATAGTTTAATCGCCCATTACCATCCCAAACCACAAGCTTTTCATGTGTCGTTTTATCTGTGCTTTCAATATGTTAATTGTTTTGAAATGTCATCACCACGGCGCCGATAATTCTGCAGATACAAACAAGATGGTTTCGCTTTTCAAATTGGTAATTTGAGTGATTGATTATCTCTGCAATATGAATACCGAATTTTTAATAAAAAATAACTTTATTTTAAGCACCATCAATAGATACCATATCCCTTAAACTGCCAGTTGCATTATTGAATTTCTTTCATTGAGTTGATTGGCTGAATTCTTCATTTCTTTTCTAATAAAATACAAAAATCTAAAAAAAAATTTTTTTATTGACAAACAATTGAATCCAAACCTTTTTTTAAACTTTGATGATTTGACATCTTATTAATTTGAAAATATGTCAAAAATAGGGAATTATAATGACAAAAATGATAAAATCTCAGAAATTAATTTACATTTTCGAGGATGTTTACCATTTACTTTACCTGTTCATCCTCTTGTGCAGGGAAATTGGCTCGTGTTTGCCAGCGAGATGAAAACGGAACGAAGGGATGTGCCCTGGGCGAACGTGGGATCGTGACGTATTAGAGTCAGCAACTTAATACCTGACACAATGTGCTCTCTCTTCATCCTCTTTTCTTCGATCAATTTTGGAACCTACTAACGTGCAACTGTTGCCTGGCAACCTAGCAATTCAAGTGGACAGTTATTTTATCATGATTTTATATTTGATTTACGATTTTAAGGGGCAAAGGTTTGACGGCCATTGACAATGCTTAAGTCGATATCCGTAAATTTACTCTTCACTTTACAAAATTCGCAGATAAATTTTATCCTTATTTTTAAATAAGCTATTATTATACACTTATACTGGGTAATTCATCTTTAATATGGTATTTAATAAAATTATAGCAAATTGCAAAAATATTCAGATACTTTTTAATCTGGAAAATATTTGTTGTTTGAATAAATTTTCTTTATTGTTTTACAAATAAATTTTATTTACAAACAATTTTTTTATCCCCTCAATTGTCATGGAATTGAAAAGAGTTATTCATAGAAAAAAAATGAATATTCTTTTATTTACATTTTTCTATCAACAACAATTTAATTAATAATCTCATGTTACAATTTTTTGAATACGAAGTTAAATTAAATTTTTTGCAGGCATTCAATTCAAACGTCAATAAGAAATTTGTAAAAAAGAAAGAAAGAAAAATCATTTTCTCTTTTGTATCCACATAACTATCGCCGCCCTTGTGACGACATTTGAAAACAATTAAAATATCGATTCTTCGTGAAAGCGCAGACGGGGCGAAGCTTAAAAAGATTGTGGATTGGGGTTGTAGAGAAAATGGGATCATTACACACTCTTTTGTTCCATTCTCATAAATTTCAATAAAAATATCAACCATTCTCAATTTAGCTTTGCATCACAAAACTTTGATCCAATTCTGCAATTACAAACAAATTTCCCTCTTCGATCTACAAATTTAATAAATTTAATATTCCCAAAAACACTCAAATTTAATATTTACTTTCAACACCTAAAAATTAGCCCACTATTCAAATAACTTTACTCCATCTATTCCCCCAACAACATTTGGTCAACTAAATAATAGACCAGATGTTGAATCAACGCTCTTTCCCCTACATCCATTCACTTAAGGTCTAGTCAATTCAATGGAGCCAAATTCAAACAACCCCTGCATACATTTTTTTAAAAACATTCTCACAGTTACAGACGTTGATGATGAGGCACGTGAAACTATGTACGGGAACCAGCAGAACGGGTCACCGACTTAACAACGGCCGCACACAGTGGACCAAGGTCAGTCTTATATTTAATCAATGACAGAAAAGAAAACGCAATTAACTTTATAACTTTAAAACGGTTTTTATTAATTCGTAAATAATACTTAATGAGGAATTTATTTATTTATGGTGTCCATCAAATTTGATACGTTAATGGGTTGATAATAATGTGGGTCGGTGAATGAGGACGACGACGGAGGGAGGGTTTTGAGTTTGAGGAATCTTCGCGGCCTTGGAATTTCTTGCCTTTGGGCATTAAACTCGAGTTTGAAGAAGTTTGAGAGAGGTGTGGTAAGAGTTTTGTGAGCTTTCAAGGGTAGTCTTTGTTGTGTAAGTATAAATTGATAATCGCTTTTAATGATTTTTATGATTTTATTTCAATTTTTATATGTTTATTTGTTTATTTTATAATTGTAATAATTTTCTTTTTTAGGATTAAAATGGATTTTAATGAGAAGGATTTTGGATTTTCTTTGCCTTGTCTACAGAAATTATTACAAAATAATCCAACCGAAGAATTAATCCAGTGTTTTAACTTCAATAAGAAAAAACAGTTATACATGGAAACCAATGTGGATAAAACATCGAAAATTTTCAAAAAACAATCGGCTAATATCAATTTCCAGAACTCCAGAACATTCAAGAAACCAGAAAAAAATCAAAATGCAGCAATGACCGCTTTACTTTACTCTGGTCTCAAAATGGATCGTGCAAAAACCTACAAAAAACCATTAAAAACTCAATGTAAAATGGAGGAAACCGTCCCATTGCGAAGTACGGCAAGAAATCCAAGTTACCTCGCCGCGATTGAAGATACGTCACCGATAAAAAGACATTTACGAGATGCCTCTACGTCTACCCACGACCTCGATTCCCACCGACCCACTGATCCACAATCGTGGAAGAGGCTTAACATTCTCCATTTATTCGGTAGCGAATGTGAATTGGAAATTAACACGCTACACAAGGCGGAAAATCAATCGAAATATCGAAACACTCCCGAGTCGGAAAGCTATAGTAGTTCTTCGGGCTTGGGTAGCGAATACTCCAAAATTGCCGACCGAAATTACTCGGTTCAAAAACTGAAAATAAATGAAGACGATGAAGAAAATGCTGATTACAGTCACATTTATTATGCCGAAGATTGGCATTGTCATCAAGACACGCCGTCCGTACTAAAGACGACCCCGAGTAGTGCTTTTGAATTGACCTCAAACGAGTCGGAAGATTGGGATATATACGATTATACTGACGATGAGAGCTCGGAATCTAGTGATTATTCCGTTTATTTTGCTGATAGACCACTCAATAGATCATTGTCTTTGCAAGATTTATGTCACTCCAAGAAATCGCCATCTAAAAAGTGTCATGATTTTTCTCACCGTTGGTCGTTGGAGGCGCTGCCTTCGCATAGTTTTGTAGTTCTAGAAGAAAATGAAGATTGTGTAGAATATTATCGGTCAGTGATTGATGAACAGTCGTATCAATCAACAATTCGGGATGATGAAGGATCTGTGGATATAGAGAAAATGAAGAATGGTTGTTGTAATCGAATGGTTTTGGAACAATCGATTGAAAATAAAAATTGTAAATCGCCGAAGAAATACAAATCGAAAGAAATTGTTGCTAGTAAAGGTAGACTATGATTGATAGTGATTAAATTTATTTAACGTTATTGATTATTTCTTATTATAATGTAAATTTAGCTCATTTACGATTATCCATTTACGTAAACAGCGGGTTATTAACTATTCATGGTAAGACTTAGTAATTAATTCGATAAAAATCAGTTAAAGCGATTTTCCTTGTTTTATAGTGATTTCAGCCAGAAAAATAGAAGGAAACCAGTTTGATACCTGTAATTCTTACGTTAAAGTAATGATTTTTTTTAAAAAATTTTAATCAATTAACATTTGACATTTAACACTTGATTTCAACAGGTAATGTTACATCCTAAACAAGAAAAGCGTATTCCTTGGCATACAAATGTGGTTATGAACACAAATACACCGATTTTTGATGAGAAATTTTCATTGTATAATTAATTTAATTAATTTTTATTTTTGTACTGGAAAATAATTTTTTTTCTATTCTTTTTAGTGAATTGTTAAATTCGGATTTAAACCGTCGGTTGTTGATTTCAATGTGGAACTGCGATTCAACGTTGCAGTAAGTTTCGATTTTGTGCCCCTCAAACACACACGAGAGCCAGTTGTAGATATCAATAATCTTAAATTAATTATTATCGATTTCTTTGCAGACATACGGAATTCCTCGGTTGCATGTCATTCGGAATCACTCACGTAATTAAAGTAAGAAACACTTTTTATTATTATTTCCATACATATTAATATCGTAAAAACTTAATTTATTATTTTTTTTTAAAATCCTCGTAGAAACAAGTGAACGGTTGGTATCGATTGCTGATCGAAGAAATCGGTGAACGAAAACATTTTGCTTCATCGAAAAAAAGTAAACAAAAAATAGAAAGATAAAAATAATTGAATTTCATTCACTGATTTCCTCTTGAATTTAATTTAATTCCTGCTCTCAATTAGTTGGCATTTCCAGTTCCCTGATCACTAAAAATATGCACTCACTCACTTTTAATGAATTCTCAATATGCAAAATGACATCGGTTTTAACTCTTGCAGAAACCAAAACAATTTCCAATGCTTAACGACAGGGGGAAAAGGAAAAATCGCAGATGTTGAAAGATTCAGAAAGCAGCTGCTTCAGTCCTTACTTGCATTTGAGCTTCGTTTCAACCCTCTATTTGCCCCTTATCCTACCCATACTCGATCGCGAATGGACCGAACGAGTCACATGACTTGGGGATGACTCACACAATCTCCTCATGTTATAATGATGGCTTCTCCTCCTGCTTCACCTTACTACCATCAGCCCATTGGAATCCGCGTTCTACAGCACGGACTAACTTAGTATCGGTGCGATTCTACATTTATCTCATCCCGTCTTCATCTCCCCATCTTTCGATTCCATATTCGTACACCTAAAAATTGAGTGAAAAAAAAATTGAACCGTTTTCAATTTTCATCCGTCTGCCATTCTTTGAATTCTTCAACTCTGCTCTTTTATTCTGTGCACGATTTATTTTGTACAATTTGTTCAATCGGATGTTGCTACTAACAACCGTAAGTACGACTAATAATAGCGTTTTTCATCCCGAAATTTTAACACTCGCAACCCTTCACGTTAATCGGTTTTAATTCTCGAACGGCGAAATGCGCCTTGAAAACATGGCTCGATTGATTCGCACAGGGCACCTTATATTTACTAAACTCACCATTTTGGAGGGTTGGAAGGTTGATCAATTTTTCATCACTGCTATAGACAGTGTGTGAATCGGGACCCCAAATAAACACCATCCCTAACTGCGATTCGTGTAAACCTATTGACTAAATAATAAGCGTGTTTTTTTTTTTGCTTTGCGTGCTTAAGCAGCTCGCTGACCGCCCTTCACCAAACCTCCCTATTACGACCTTCTCTTCATACACACATACTTCCTCCTCTCCCTTCACTTCCATTCTCAATGCTGCGTTACGGCATCATGTCGGATATTTTTTTTTTATTCTTTAAACATTGCCAAGGATCAATGTGAAGTTTGCTCGAATTTTAAAGGGTGGAGTTTTGCTTTGCTAAAATGAACAAAAGCGGAACGAGATTCGTAGGTGGAGCTGGGTTGGTTTTGATTTTTTTATTTTTATTTTTTTTTTAAAATATTTTTATTTTCCATTTTTCCGCAATCAACCGTCGAGCCATGCAGGAAAGCTGACGCGGCTGTAAACGGGGGGTGCTTTCGACATGTCGAGCTTTTCCGTGGACACGCATTAGCTAAAAATCATTGACGTGGGTGGCATTTCGTATCTGGAAAACGTTGATTGAAGCCATTTTCTATTTGATGCTCATGGCTTCTAATCATTATTCGCGTTTACGGTCTCGTTTGAATTTCTCGACATGGCGGTTAGGCTTATTCAAATATTAATTTCACGTGTTTCTTGATAAGTAATAAATTGTTCATTTTTATTTTCTTTTCAGTCAATTCAATTATTTTTTTTTTTAGTTTTAATATTAAATTATTTAATTTTTTTTTTGGATTATGTGGTTAAGAGTTGTTTTCGATTTTTGTAATTATTAGTTTTATGTCTTTTTTATTTTTTTTTATTTTTAGTTTAATAGTTGGTTAAAAACTGTGTTGGGTGGGGCCCGTTACGTAAAAATCACTGTCAGTAATAGAAGTGATGTGTCTTGATTTAATTTCAGGGTTAAGATAAATCGTTTACATCGTTTGGTAGTTACTGAGGGTGTTAGTTGGGGGTTGTTGTTGTAGTGGGGTTTTTATTGATTAACTAATTTGTTTATCGTTTATCTAATTTTGAAAAAATGTATTGTTATTATTTTTCAAATAGATTTACTACTTAACATGACAACTGCTGTTCAAGAAGATGTTCGGAATGACGTCAAAAGTACGTGAATATTTAATGGGATTAGATATAGAAAAGAAAAATCAATTTGATGCTCATTAATTAATCGATTCGATTCAATTATTTATTTATTTTTAAATATATATTTTTTTATTTGCTGCATTTAATTATTTATTTATTTGTTTATTAATGTCAGATGATTTTTACTACCTGGGCCATTATTAGATCAACTATATAGGAATTTAATTTATTTATAATTAAATTATTTTATGTGAGTTTTATTTTTATTTTTTTATTATTTATCATTTCTTTAAATATTCTGAATGTCATTTAAATATAGTTTTCTTTGTAAACTATAATTTTGAAACCAAAGGCACTCAATTTAATTTGATATACGCAGATTTTCATTCGTATAACAGCTTTAAAAAGGATGCTTTTGACAAGAAATCAATCGCAAGCTCAGCTTACGACGTAAAACACATGGCAAAAACTCCATTCACCATATCCGTAAGATTAAATTTATTATTTTACTTTAAATAAATAATAAACACATGAGAGTAAACTCTGCCTTTGTAATACAGATTGAAATTCCAAGAGGCCCTAAAGGATTTGGATTTTCAGTTACATGGGTTCAACCAGTAAGAGTGGCTCGAATAGTATCAGGTAATTCTATCTATTGTATTATTAATGCTATTTTCAATTATTTTATTCTCTTTGCAACACAGAATTGAGAATCTGACAAAATATTTTGATTTATAGATAGTCCTGCCGATTATTCTGGACTTAAAGTTGGTGACCGCATCATTTTTATTGGTACCGAAAATGTAGTCAAAGCATCGGATAAAACAATACTAAAACTAATCAAGTAAAAATTTGCAAACAATTAAATTTTCACTAAACTAAATAGTTTTGCTTTCTCTTTTTCTTTTTCTAGAAACGAACGAAATTGCCTCGTGCTTGAAGTATACCGGAGAGGACTAACAATCATGTCTGCACTTCCACTTCGGCATTTGGAAGGCATTAGCGATTCCCCTCCGTCCTCTTCCAAGTTATCTCATCACAGTGTTACATCTTCAGAGTTTGGCTCTAGCACCCCGACTTTGTTGCGGAGCATTGCTGGCAGAGCACCGTCCAGTCGAATATCTGGATTTAACACCCCTCCAATCAGCAGGACAGAATTTGGTTGCAACAACAGCGGCTCTTGGAGTAGGCTTAATAACGAAGTAAGATTTAAGTGTTTATCTCGATCGAGTGTTTGATAATGCAAATGAATCTCCACTGAACCGCAACGATTGTTGTAATGCAAATGGGAACAGTGGCAATGCAAATTCGAATGAAAGCTTTTTCAACAACCTCAAATTGTGATCAATCAGTTGTAAACTGTTTGGTATATTTATCGTGTGTAATACTTATTACAATTATATTTTTTTAGCGCCAATCTTAATTGCTGTTAGTGCACTGATTCTATAAGCAGTAAATCTTGAGTTTTCTGATAAACGGAATTTTTTCGGACGTTGCCCCTATTTGCCTCTTAAAACGAATAAATTGACTAATAAATTAGTTCTAAGGGCCATAAAAAGAAACCCGTTTCCAATTTAGAGTGTTGTATTGCATGTGGCAGCACAGGAATTCATTTAACGTTACATATATGCGGTTGTTGCGAGTGAGATTATTCAAATAGCGATGGGTATATTTTAAGAATTGATTTTTTTTAAAATTGAAAAGACTTTTTCTAATTTTAACAAAATTGAGTAAAAAGAAAGTGGTTTGAAAATAATTTATTTGAGTTGCATTTCAACAGGGTCATTTACCAGCTGATGTTGCTAGGAGATACGCCATTTACCAATTGGTGACGTGTGAAGAGAATTTTGCCAATCTTACTTATTTTGGCTTGGAACGTTTTGTTGAACCTATGCGGACTAAATCGAATATTTTGTCGTCAACGGAGCATATCGTCTTATTCCAAAACATTGAAGAAGTAATAAAGTCGATTTGGAGTTGATTTGCATTTTATAATTTTATCGTTTTGTTTTTTATTAGCTTGTCTGGTTGTCCGAGGGGTTTGTGGAGAGATTAATGGAAGGAGATGTGAATTCGGTTGGCCATTCGGTTGGTTCCATCTTTCAGGAAAAAGTGAGAATTTCAATTTTAATTCAATTTGAATTGATTTTCCTTTTATTACTCTCTTTTGATTTTAATTGGTAATAAAAAATGTTTAGATTCTTGAATTGTGCGGAGCCTATCAGTTTTACTGCAATGGAATTCACGCTGCAGATACACTGCTCACTACTAAAATGCTCAATTCTGGCTTTCTACAATTTTTACAAGTAAATATTTATACATTTTCTGAATAAATTTGTTTAACGAGAATACTTAATTAATTTCGCTTCAGGATCCTCCAATTCCAAGGGAAAGATGGGATATTACCAGCTTTATTCATCGACCTGTCGAAGTAAAGCTATAACAAAATAATTAAATTTCATTGTTTCTACAATTGATATTTAATATTGCAGCATTTTCGCGAAGTTTTACTTTTGCTTCAAACTATTCTTTCAAATACTGAAACAAGACATGCTGATTATGACCCACTGGAAAACTCAGTTGAAAGTATAATTTATTTTAAATGTATTTGATTTTTAGAAATTTTACAAACTGTTTAAACTGATTTTTCAGCAATGAAACTATACTATAAAGATATTACCACCACATTGGATATGTTAGAACCACGAATAGGAACGACAGGAGCAATGGCTACATTGGCTGCTGTGACAACAGGCACTACAATGGAGGATTTGGAGCAGAGATTAGTTTTTACGAAATCTGCTAAGGTATTATTTCTGAATTATTTACATTTAATTTTTATCAATTTAGTTGATTGTTAAGCATTTTATTTAATACTTTTTTAATGAAATTAATTTGTGCTATTTGTATAAGACAGTAAGTTACGTGTGGACAATAATTTACTCAAACTCTTTTTTATATAATTATATTTCAAATTTATCTTTTATATTCTCAGTCTTTCAAATTATGTGAACCTGGACGACAATGGGTTTTTGGAAGTGAATTACAAAAGCAAGATGGAAAGACGATGAAAGCTGTAAATAGAAATTAAAATACTCTTCGCACATTTAAATTTTATTAATTTTTTTTTTGTTGTTAGTGTTGGGTCATGTTATTTACAGATATTCTCGTATTTACGCGAGTTGGAAGAGATAAAGTATTATTCGTTGTTGAAGACCCAATTTCAATAACCAGTATCAATAGGGCATATTTTAATATCAAAAAGAAAAGTAAAGTATTTTTACTTGGGTGTTGCATTCAACATTAATTTTTAATTTGTTTTTAGATACCGAATTTCGATTAATAGTGGATAGGCCAAAAGACAACCAAAATGCGTTGTTATCAGGTCTTCAGAAACGTCATCGAGCAGTTGTTTTGCGCGCCGAATCCACTGAGTTAAAAACAATGTGGCAGAATTACATTCAAAGACAAGTATGGTTGATGCGAGGTCACGAGTATAGTGCTACTGTTAATAGTGGAACTCCTGGAACAGCCCGAAAATTGTTATGGCAAAATGCTATGTCTATTACGGAAAATAATCATGTAACATCACATTTTCATTTTTTGGATTATTTTATTATTTTTACTTTCTTTTAATTTCTTTTCGTTGCAGAAACTTAATCACAATGCTCAAACGGCTTCCAAGAAAATAACTGGGACGTTTGTTCTTGGCAAAAAACGTACTAAAGAACCGACGTTCGGTAGGATTTTGCCTAGTTCTTCCGGCAAACGGCAGTTTCTTTTAGACTTTCTGGAAGGTCGTAATAGACACGTAACCAAGGGATTCGAGGCTGAATCGGCCGATTGGGATTTTGATAACGACCCGATTGCCAATATGAAGGGTGAAGAGTTGGCCAAGTTAAGGCAACAAATGTTATCCCGTAAATTGCCCAACTACTTCGAAGGAGAGTACGAGGAGTTCTTTTTCGACGACGACGAAGAAGAACACAAAAGTTCTCGGGGTTCGCATAGTCCAGCACCGACTATTCGAAGCAACTTAAGCACCCCGAGAAAGCATAAAGTGAGCCCGGTGATGAAACCTAAGAAACTGAGCTTTAAACTTCCCATCGGCACCGATGCCAAGAATCTGAGAACCGGAGATGACACTAAAATGAATAGCCAAATGTCGCTGGACGGCAAAGATGGCAGCCTGTCTTCCAAAGATTCTAAGGATCGAGCACCCTCAATCACAGATTCCAAGCCTTTTGCACATATTGCTGATACACTACGAGGAAGTCTCGAGCGTTTAATCAATCACGGATCGCCACTTTTGAGATACAAAGACAGTCCAAAAGTGAAAACGAAAGAATCTCTAAATCAAAGCCCCAGAATGACACCGAGGGACAGTCCAAAATCTTCAGTGAATGCTAAGGACAGTCTTAAAGAAGTACCGAAGGATAGTCCTAAGGAGACACTGAAAGATAGTCTAAAAGCATTGCATGTGGATGCTCCAAAAGTAACACTCACGGATAAAAATAGTGTTACGTCAAAGGATAGTCCCAAAGTTACACCAAAGGATAGCCCCAAAGTCACACCAAAAGATAGTCCTAAAGTTACACCAAAGGATAGTCCTAAAGTTATGCATACAGACAGTCCAAAATCATCAATTAAAGACAGTCCGAAGGCAGCGCTTAAAGAAAGTGTAAAAGTGTGCGG
>JAQFZU010001621.1:0-12456 GCA_034696185.1 Henia vesuviana | reverse complement strand
AGAAGTTCCGGATGTATCAGATCTCGAAGTAATTCACAGGTATCTTTGCCTATAACTGATGTGAATAATTGCCTTTTTTCACTATCTAATATATGATTTAGTTTGCAATAGTCCTAGAATTGTTCAATATATTGTGACCAGGCTTCTCCGGTTGTACCTGTGAATTCTGATATGACTCCTTTAAGAAACGGGGGTTTATCCTTCTGGGCTGCAATTAACGCTGAAACTGCTGCTATTAAATTATTTGCAGTCTTCGTATCGATACTTGATGTTGCCATACTGTAAGTTTGATCCGTTCGATATCGAAATGTTGCAAAATCATAATTTGTAAATGTTTCAGATTTTAAATCTTCATTATAGGGGTGTTAACTTCTATTTAATATAATCTTGCCTGTATTTAAGATGCCATGTAAGCTGTTCTACCAAATGTTGTTCCATGTTCCATTTCTGTTCCAATGTTCCAAGTTAGGTTCCAATGTAATTGCATGATTTCGCCTTTTACGTATAATTTTCCATTAGGAACTTATGATTCTGCTTATCAATTGTGTTAAATGTCCAAAGGGATGCCCATAATTTTTTTGTAGTGGTAAGTATTTTACCTCGTCGCCAACATTTTGTGTTCTTATTGAATAGATTTTGGGGCCAAAAAGGCAAGGAAATGTTACAAGTTTACTGACAGATGAATGAATGAATATTTATTTATATTTGTATATTGTTGTATTACATTATTCCAACTAATAATCGATATTACATAATGTGATCATTCTTTCATTACATTAATGGCGGAACACAACAGCATGTCATATGGTTTTGGGCGCTGTTTCTGAACCGGGCGTTCATAATTTTGGAAATGTTGAAAAAATTTGCTTTTATTAAACGAAGCCGGTTTTCATTCTTCTTGTGCCTGACCAAACAGATTTTTTTGCTAAAGACGCTAAGTCTTTTGCATACTTGGCTGTCGTAGCCAAGTCGGAGGTAAAAAGTTTTTTTGCATGCAGGACTCCCGAAAATCCGCCGCAAAAGAGGGCCGTGTTAAGCAAATAATTGAGAAAAGCTGATTGTTTGATTGAGGTCGACAAATACTTAACACAGTTTTTAAAGTCGGACGCAACTTATCAGAAACATCGTCGACTGGTATGTTTTTGAGTGTCCATCTGTGTCATATTTAGAGCAATGAGAGTCATAAGTGCGGATTGCACTTTGCATAGTGAACTATCCAAAGCATGCGTGTCCAATTTTAACTTTTTCCACATTTCCATCTGAATTGTTGGAGGTTTGAGAAAATTCGTATTTGACGGTGGTTGAAATTCCTCGGCGAGGGCTTTGATTTCTTCATCTTGAGGAATTGTTTGAAATAGGTCAGACGTAAGTTTCGCTAAAGACGACGAGACCGGCGGCCCGTAAACTTTGGTGTCGACCCACAGCTCGTCTTCCAGGATTTCTTCATCCGCAATAAGCGTTTTATTGGTGGTCAGCATCCAATCTGTGTGGGTGGTGGAGCGACGAATGGGTTCACACACTCTCTTGTTTCGTCCGCGACTTGAAATTTAAACAATTATTTTAATTTCGAGCTAGCTGAAAATTTCTTTCAAATTTATTCATAGTTTATTTTTAATTTATTCATAGCTTATTCTTAATTTACTCAGATTAAAAATTAAAATTTACTCGGACAGTCTCGACAAGCAACTGTCTGGTTCCACAACAGGAATATCAACACATTGTAGCCATTCGAGTTTTAAAACTTACTTCTATCCATCGCGACAGAATTCAACATGGCGGAACAGGTATGAAAATTTTCTCACCTAAATTTAGAAAATACTGTCCGGCTTCTGTATCTTTTGTCGCATCTTTTAGAGTCGCTAAAATGTCATTAGGTTGGGCTTTTTCTAAACTGTTCTCTTCGATGATATCTTTGTTCAAATCTATATTTTCGGCAGAAGAAAATCGTCGCAGATGTTGACCTTTTGGTGTACTAATACCTGTTTGATTGGTACGCTAAAATGACGTCATCTCTTGTTAATCTGTTGTTACGGAACTGAGATGGAATGGTTAATTTCTGATGAAAATTTTTACTTAATTTGACAAATGTTTTTACACTGCTGCATGAACTGCTGAGAAAAGGTATGAATAGAGAGTCGGATCAACAATGTTAATAAGCTTTTGAAGAAGTTAAAAGAAGTTTAAAGAAAGCCTGCTAAAGCATTGTCATATTTAAATCTGGAATTTCCGATAAAGATTTTCTGGGATGCTTTTATAATGTTTGAATGGGAGTTGCACTGAGGCACTGATTGCCTGATAACTGATACCTATTTTGCCTATACCTTCAAGAGCGCTCACGCAAATAGTACACAACTTCTCGCAAATTGATAAAGAAACAAAAGCGATTGCTTTTTGGATTGCAGACATTTATATATCTCATCAGATAGGATTGCAATCCGGGTTCAGCATTGGGCAAGTGTTTTGCAGGGCTATGACTTATGGGTTTGACATCATATACTTTAAACCAGAAAATAACTATACAGGGTGCTGGTAAATAAGTCTGGTTCTCTGTCAACTATCTAAACCATGAATGCAGATAGGATTATTTTGGCACAATTTACATTATTGGTCAGACAAAATTTTTAATGGCTGCAAGAAACCGCATCAAACAAATTTGCGGTACACTCTTAAAATCATTCACCAACTTAAGTAGTAAACTGCACCTATTTGGACATCTTTAGTAGTAAAATACCTCTATCTGAAAATTTTAATACCTTTTTAAGAGTATATGACCTATAAATTCCACATTACCGTTATTTATTCACATTTTAAAAACGACAAATACGACCATATTAAAATACTAATTTCTATTAAATAAAATCATTTGATTTTTAAAAAAAATGTGTATTTATAGTTTAGCAAAACTATAATACAACAATTTCAAAGTAATTATACAAGTCAATCGAAATAAACATGATTATAACCTTAATTAAAAGTAAATCACATACACGAATTACTATAGTGAAACTAAATAAATTAAAAAAACAAAAAAAGGAACTAGGTTAACATATTTCACCATCTCAGATGTCCTTGGGTGAAACTATATTCATTCATTCACATGACTCACATCCAATTCCTGTCTACCTTTTGCCTTATACAACTATTTCATTAAATACTCGAGAATCTCATAGAGCAACAAATGATGCAACTGCGAACTATATCGAACTGTAGACAAAAGAGACGTTCGCTGCCCCTTAAAAGTTAATAGGTGGGACGCTTCTCCCTGTTGCTCATCATTTTAACCTGAGATATGTGAAGCGTGGAGAGTTTTCCGGACCCATGAGCGCATCTGTTCTGCTTTCCCCGCGTGCCTGCGTCCATAATCACAACACCCTCCTCCGCATACGGTCTGCAGCCACATTTCCCGGACGTGACGCTAAAGAGCAGGTGCGGCAAGCAAACGCCGCCCGAGCAACAGAACTGCATCGTGGCCATTCAGCTGGGAGTTGAGTCAGACAGTTGGTTTGGCATCGAGACATGCGTCTGGTTGAGAGGAATTTCTAAATGAAATTTTGATATATACAGTTAAGATGGGTCGTATAGAGATGCTAGTTATATACATTGTAATGATGATGACGAAACAAGGTAAGTCTTTTTTGTTTTATTTTTATTCTATTTTAAATTTTTTAATCATAATTTTTCATTAAAATTTAATATTCGGAATGGTATTTTTAGAAATTGTGAAAATTGGTATAATTTGAAGGTTATTAAGGAAAATTGAGATAAAAATGCTTTTAAAAAGGAAAAATAAATTTACTATTTTTAATCTTTGTGATCTTGAAAATTTAAATTTCTAAATTATATTTTTAATGTATTCAAAATTGACCTATAATCCTCAAGTGGAAAATTTCATTCACAAATATTTATTTGTTAGAAAATATTAATAATTTAAAAGTGATAAAAAATTTAATTTTAAATCAAGTAGATTTTTATAAAAAAAATTAATTCAAATTTGTAATACGGTAACAAGAAATTTCCATTTTAAAATAAATTTAAAAAAAAATATTTTCAATCAAAATAAATCATACAGTTAATTATAGGACATAACTAATCACTCGATGTAGTTTAATATTTTATTTAAAAAATATAAAACTGATTAGAAAGGGGTTATTTACCTTCAAATATTTTTTTTTCACAATGGAATGTACAGTTAACTTATTTCAACTGAATGAATCACTAAAACATTATGGTACCATGCTTGGACTTGTGTGAATTTCCTTTTTGTTGTGTTAGGATTAACCTGTATATTCAACACACCACACCCATTTTTTACATATAATCTTTGTTTTACTGTAAATAAATATTTATTCAAAAAAAAAAAATTATATTTAAAAAAATTTTTTTTAAATTGCTTTTCACAGTTGTTTCGAGTAATTACCTTACAATGATTTATCTTAATCGCACATTACACGACGGTGAGACGGTTTATGTGACAGCGAGTGAAGAGGAAACGCGAAAGGAAGCAGTGGTCACATGTGTTGCTCGTCAAATTGACCCTCAGAAAGACCAAAGTCTAGTGTTTCAATTCCATGCTCAAAATTCCATTTTGCTCGAATCTAAAGACAATTCGTGGTCCAATGATAACAATATGCAAGGTTTCACTGTAGGAAGAAAAAGAATAGTGCTAGAAAATGGAGGATTTCTTAAATTACAATGCGCCATTACAAGACATTATAAACCTATTGCCACAATATCTGCTAATTTTACATTTATTTGTAAGTATTTTTTAATTTTTAATTTTTTTTACTGTGACTAATTCTTAGTCAGAATTAAGTTTGTCACCATTGACATGACTTAATTGTGGTTTATGCAAAGTGGGAAAAAAACTCATTTCCCTTTTCTATTTATTCTAAACTTATTTTAAACTTTGATATAACAACTTATGAATTAAATTGTTAGCAATTATTAAAAGGGTTTTGTGCATTGCTGTGTGGAATATTTATCCTTCAGTCGCAGTTCTTCATGCATAACGCCCTTGATGAGAACATTGGCTCTATTTTGTTAATGGACTTTTGGGTCATCTTCTTATAGATCAAGATCCTCACGAAAAGCCCAAGTATCCCGCTCCACCTCGAGTGTGGCCTTTTCCGAATGAAATGTCGCTTACGTCCAGCAGACGACCTGTGATTCCTTCACCTGTGATGCACATTAATGACAGCTCAACCGCAAACAGGTTACACATCACACTATGTGTTAACCTTTGTTATATTACGCTTGCATTATATTACTTCAGCAATGAGTCATAAAATTGCCAAATTTTTCTTTCTTTTGTGTGTAAATTTGTTTTTATTAGAAATTTGGGAGCTTAAAAGAAATTTTTTAAAAAATGCCATTTTGTTTTGGTTGAATTAATGATCCGTTAGTTTTTAATTAAAGGAAATGTAGTTATTGTGTTGGTTTTGAAATTTAGGTTGAGTGAACTTTGTGATCTTTTCGGTCTTGAAATTTTTTTTTTTTTTTTTTAATTTTTTTAATTTAATGTTTGTATATTTTAATGAATTTATGACGGTATTGTTTGATGCATTACACTCTTAGGATTGTTTTTGAATATATGTTTTTTTAATGGATCGCTTATAGCAATAACGAAATTCATTTATAACTTCCGCACATTTATCAAAGCAAAATGGCTGCTTTAATTCCCAAAGTTTAAAAATATTATTTAAAAATTTTGTAAATATTTATTTTAAAGAAATAAAATATTTGAAAAAAATTACAAATATAAAAACTCCATTCAAAAAAATGTCTACGGAAAAGGAAATTCTTTATTTAAATCATACAACTATAGTAAAAGGAAAAAGGATACTCGCCTCACTGTTCTTCACCTGACATGATGGCAACTACTCGTGTGCGACTGCTCACATTTACTCAAATCCTAATTTTCTCCTCGACACTTCTTTGTTCTACCGGAAAAGGTAACAGGTGGCCGGCCGCTTAAAGGAAATTGAATTAAACATTCTTTCAGCAGAAGACAAGGATTTTATCGGATTCATTGAGACCCCAGTCGATGTGGAATTCAAGAACCAGAAAGATATTTTTTTAGATTGTCGGTACTCAATACCAGTTAAACGATGCATCTGGTATAAAGATAATTGGATCGTGCGATCTAAAAATGAGTTGCACGTGAGATTCATCTATAACGAAAGTCAAGGCTTGTGTAACATCGCCCTTCGTAGGCCTCAAATGGGTCTTCACACATGTAAATGGAGATGCGAAGTGGAAAAGTTGGATGGAACTACCGAAACGACATCCGAAATCGTTATATATGCTAAAAGTATTCTGAAAATGGAACGATAATATCTTGATTTCTAATTTAAATTATTATTAGATGTCCCCAGAACTTCTTATTTCGACGATTTCGTCAGTTTCGAATTGATGCACATGTCGCAAAATCCTCACAAAATGGCAACGATTCGTCTGGAAATGCTAACGATGCACGAAACTCGTATCAGGTGGTTCGCCGATGACCAAATGGTGCAATCAATCCACGATGAAAAAGTCGATTTATTAAAAGTCGATTCTAATCGAGTGTTTTCATCGACGACTTTAGACGTAAGTGGATTGGGGAAAGCAGATTTCAAAGTCGTCAGATGTTGCGTAGAATTTCGCGCTGAGTTAAAAGAATATAAAATTTTCACCGTTTACGGTTTGTATGAAATCACTGCAAATATTATTCCACTCATTTCACAAGATTTTAATATTTCAGTTGTTAACGATAACTATGACACCGACTACAGATTGGCGAAGGAAAACGTTGTATCGCAATCATACAATGGTACAGTATTTACATTAATTGTCAGTAGAATTAATAAAATTTAAAATTATTTTGTAGTGACTGTGCCGAGACCTTTCCTAATCATGAATGGTCAAGAAGTAGAAGATCTGTTTTTGCGTGTTCAAGTTTCTTATCCACATTTGCATGACATCCATTTTACTTGCGGCGAAGCAGATGCATTTCCCAGCAGCATCCTCGCGTGGCAAGTTAGAACAACTGATGTAGATGCAGCATCAGATCTGTTGGAATTCAATAAGACAGAACAAGCTTTAGAAGAAACTGAAACAATAGCTCTTCATACTATTTTTAGAAATCCAAATAGTAGAGTAATAGTTGCTTGTCATGCTTACAATATTTTAGCGCCAAAAAAATTTCAAAAAGTTGCTCAAGTTCATGTTTCACTTCAATGTAAATTATTCTTGTATATAAAATATTTTGTGATAAATACTAAATTGGTTTTTATTTGTAGATGAGCCTCCAACATGTCCAACAGACGGTTTGGTGAAACAAAAAATTGCTGGAGATATTGCGTCAAATGTTTTCTCTTTGTATAATACTGTTATATTGTTTATTATTATTGGGATAATTCACATATTAACAAAATAAAATTATTTTTTGTAATTTTTGATAAATATTAAGAAATAAAATTTATTTAAACTACATTTAATACATCCAGTTTAATATATTTCAAGCTGAATAATAATAAAGCTGAATTGAAAAGAATTCCGTATCGCAAAAAATAATAATTATATATATAAGTGAAAAGAACTTCTAAAAAAATTCAAATTTATTGTAAATAATCCTGAATAAAAAAAAATGCTGTGTAAGTTTTTCTATTCGTTTCCTTTCCATTCACTATATCCTGCATAACAAACTTCATCACAGAGAAATTATGGATATGATATGGTTTTATATTTTCAGCTTCATTTTATGTATTGCAAGTAAGTTTGCTATTAATTGAGTCAAGAAGAAATATAAATTATAAATTTTTTATAGATTGTGACCACTTCAAGCAAACTAGTTTAGATGTTGAATACATTAATCCAGATTTAACAGTTATACTGCCATGCCAAGTAAATGGAACAGTTAGAACTTGTGATTGGATGAAAAATGGTATTCCGCTCGTATTGCAACCGGGGAAGTATGAATTACATGGTAATCCAAGCATTGGAACTTGTTCACTTTACATCTACCAACCCAAATTAGGAGAAGATACAACATTCTTTAATTGTAATCCTAGCATTGATTATACAGCATCATTAATTTCCCTTCCGTATAGAATTCTTGCACGAAGTAATTTCCATTGATTAAAAAAATAAAGGGCATATATTTAAAAAAAAAACTAATGAAATTTATATATTTATTCTTTTTACTTTAGAAGGAAAAGCCACTTTTGACAGGCCGCCATTCAGTATTAGTCTCAAAGTCCGAAAAAATGACTCGCCCATCAAAAAAAAAGTCATGATAACAGGTATAGTTGCAACAACGACACGAGTACGATGGTTTGTGAGTGGCGAAGCAAAAGATGCAGATGTTTTGTTTATCAATAAACCCAGAGAAATGAGTTATATAGAAAGTTCAGTTGAAATAATATCAAAAGTAGAACCTGTTTTAGTAAATTACTGTGTTGAAGTGAAAAGGGATGTGCTGTATAAAGAAATTTTCGTAGGTGCTGTTTACGGTAAGTGTTAAAAATCTCAAATTTCTTTAAATTGAAATCCACTTTCTTTCAGTTATTGGTGATACCTATCAAATCACTGACTTTCCAAGCGAACCATTGATCAGAATATTGCCGTTTCAAAGTAGATTTTTACCTAGTATATTGTGTATATGGCGTTTTCTTTCAACTTGTTTTATATTTCAAATATTGCCTAGTCAAACCACCAAAGATTAGAATGTTTTGGTATTACAAGGGTAAGAAAAACATGGTTAATGACAACAGAATCATCATCAAGGTCAAAGACATTAAAGACGCTGAACTTGTAATAAAATGCGTGGATATTTCATCAACACCTTCAACTTATTTAAGCTGGGGTCTTTCTGATCCGAATGGCTATGCCGAAGTCACTGACGAAACTACTGAATTCAAATCAAATAAATCAAATGGAGAGAGTATATCGGCAAAAGTAAAATTCCTTTTTCCCAGTCATTACATTCATCTCCAGTGTCAGGCAAAGAATATTCTGCATAGCGGAATAGAAAAAAATGTTTTGGCTGTTATCATTGTCAGAAGTAAAAAGGAATGCAATTTAATGATATAATTTGTTGCATAAAACTGGTTTTTATTTCAGTACAAGATGCTTGCTTCGTTTCTCCGAGTCACTTAAATGGAGTTCGTCAGCTTAAGTTATCAATCGTTGCATTCTCATTCATGTTTGTACAACTTATGTTTTAAATACGTGAATAATGGACTATAATAAACACATATCAATATTACAATCGACAATACCAGTGTTTTATTGAACTTTATATTATTTTGGCCAAGTAATATTGTACTTTATAAAATGTTAACCCTTGGTAATCTCGGCTTTTACACTAAAATTCTATTCCATTGATAGAAAACAATGGTAAAACGCGTGCACATTTAAATGTTTAAATGGCGATCGCTTGTCGACTCGTTATCGTCGTATAATGAGCTAAATAGGCTTACAATAGCGACAATGATTAAAAGAAAGTAAATTCATGTATCCATGTAAACAGAGAAAAAAAAGTTTGAGAAGTAAAGAGCGTAAAAATTAATAATATAAACTGACTGAAGAAAAATTGGAAGAAAATGACTTTAACCAGTCACACAGATGTGAATCACAAAGGTAAACATTAATATTCATTCATTACCATATTTAAGTAAGCTGAAATTGTAGTTAAGCGAGTGCAACCACCCAGATTAAAAGCTGCTTACAAATTAACTCCATCGAATAAAGTAGACAAACGACAAAAGAAAAATCTCAATATTGATAAACGACGGATTACTCAATCGAATGAGAGAAACATTAACAACAATAACAACAACAATTTTAAATTAGCAAATAGGAGAGAATCGAACCTGTCTTTATGTCCGAGTACATCATCTTCGAGCAGTTCAACTTCATTAATTCAAGAAGAAACTGTGAATGTTCATTTTCTTCGATACAATGAAGCCGACGAATCGAGTTTGACCTTATTTCCTGATCGAAGCGACGTCATCAAATCGGGACAAATAACATTAACAGCTAAAGACAATCAAATGACAGCGAGGGCTAAAGTCGGAAATTTGTTACGCCAACTTCTTCCAAGTTATAAAGGAGGTTTTAAGTTCTCGTTGACTTTCAGCGATATTTTTCCGATTTTTCCAGCCGATCCCAATAAGGAAGAGAATTTGTACGTGAAGTTGACGGCGCATTATGCGGCCGATATGACTACTAATAAACCATTTAAAACATACTTGGGGTTGTCAAATAACTCGAGAAAAAGAAAATGCGATTTCAGAGTTGTGAGTTTTATATTTTTCTTGAAATTGACTCGTATTTAATTTTTCTTTTGACATCAGTTAACGGCACCTATTAATAATATGGGTACTGAGGAAATCGTTAAGCCAGAAATTGGTCGAGATTTGTAAGCAAATCACAAAATTAAATTGAAAAAAATTTGTAAATTTTACAATTCTTAATTTTCCATTAGAAATAATGAAAAGAACAAACTCAAAGGACCTTGGCAAAATCCTTCAAATAATCAAGGTGGTATTTACATATCTACCATTAATTAGAAATTCAAAATTTTTCAATTTCGCAGATCCAATGGAAATTTTAGAAGCATTAATTAAAAAGAACTTGGCATGTTTTGTTGGTGTTCCAGCACTCCATTCAGCAACTAAACAAATTGCTACTATGGCTTATTTCAATTGGCTCGACAATTTACCGCCTCAACATCCAGGCCACATAGTTATAGTTGGCAATCCAGGAGTAGGAAAAACAACCGGAGCTTGGGCATTAGCACGTGCGACTGCAATAAATTATTAAAATTACTATAAATTGTTTTTCGTTTAACTACTTTTTCCTTTTAATTTTAAAGGTTTCATGGCCGAAGCTGGAATTGTCCAAAGTCGAACTATTGTTGAAGCTCATCGTGACGATTTAGTCGATCGATATGTTGGTGGAACTGAAATGAAGACAAACGTCGTTATTCATTCTGCTGCTGGTGGTGTAGTTATTTTCGATGAAGTGTATACTCTCAACAAACCAACATCACCTAATGATGCTGGCAAAGAAGCTTTGACCACCATCATGAAATACATGACCGATGAAAATGCTCCGGTATTTATGTTTCTTGGATATAAAGACAGTATGAGAGAATTTGTCAATATGAATCCGGGTTTCCAACGAAGGATAAAGCATACGATTGATTTAAAAGATTACGATTCACATATGTTGGCGAGTATTGTGCAATTCAAGATAAAAGAACTAAACGTAAAATATTATTAGTTTTAATACATTGAATTTGATTTTAAAAATTTAATCTTATTGATAATAGTTACAGACTGATAATGGAGTCAATTTTGAAGATTATTTTCGGTTACTTCCACAATCGTATTTGCAATTGAGAAATGCATCCGTTGCTCTAGAATTGATTGACCGGGCAATTGCAATTGCTCGGGAAAGAGCTTTGGCTCTTCCACATGTGCAAAGAAAAGGTGCATCAAGAAAGATCCTCAAGTCTGATTTCGATGCAGCTTTTGAGTCGATTAGAGAAGAGAGTAATAGTGGATCTGGTGGTAATAATGAAGATGTTTGTTCAATTTTTATTTAAAATGTATGTTTGCATTGAATTATGATGTCAGTTTTTGAATTAAGTTTATTGATTTTTACGAAAAATTTGAAAGTTAAGAAAATATCGCATTGTAATAATTTAAAAATAAAAATATTAAAAGGTATTGAATGAGAAATCATGATAAATTTTATTCATTGAATGGATTATTATTGTAGGATATGTTAGTGCAGCTATACTTAAGAAAAAACTCATACAACTAGTTTTAAGCAGTATTACATGACTGAATTTTCAACCTGGAGATATGAGTGCACTACTCAAATAATTTATTAGAATAAAGTACAAGTAATTACAAAAGGACATGGTTACAATGCGATCAATTCGTTCTAAAAAGCAACCAAATTATAACCTTTTTTAGAATTGATATTCTAATTTTGAATATTTATATTTTTAAGTTGATGTATCATTTTATGCGATTCGTATTAGAGTCAATGATTCATCTTCTATCTTCTGAAAATTTTTTTAGATATCGAAAACTGATATTTTCATTCATTCACAACATGATTTTCTAGAAAATCAAGAAAATCAAGAAAGATACCAAATTAGCAAATATTTTGAAGAATTTCCCAATTTAAGAAAAACCATTGATTACAAAAACGCTAAATTATTGGCATGATTTGGCGCGAAAAAATCTCGCGGAGAGAAATTTTTGCAAAAAAATAGCGCGCGAATTTTCTTACCGCTAAAAAAAAGTTTTTTTTTTAGCGCAAATGGAATTTCCGCGAATCGGATTTGGCGCTAAGGTTAGGGAAAGGTAAGGGAATGAACATTCCCGCAAGTTTTGCAAAAAATGGATCACTCATTTTTTAAGTGAAAGGAGGGAGGGGGGGGGGGAGAGTCTGCAC
>JAQFZU010001620.1:0-12473 GCA_034696185.1 Henia vesuviana | reverse complement strand
GTTGAAATTATTGCAAATCATTCGAAGGTTATCGACAAGTTAATGCTATTCAATGGTCACGCCATAAAAATTTTTAAAATTATAATTTAATAAATTGAGAATTTTCTTTGATTAATAGAAACAATTTGCGCATTAAATTATAAAAATTGCAAGCATTGTTTGATATATTTAAGTAATTGCTAGTTTTCTTATTGATCTATTTTTTGTACCCCATCCACTTTACAATAACATCTGTATTGTCATTGTTTGAAATATAGGCGAGATAAAAAGCAGATAATTTTGAATGACGACTAACGTATCAATCAGGAAATCTTATCTATTAATTACGTCATAATATGAATATGGATAAATAATCGTGGAATGACGTTGTTGTATATATCCACTTGTTGCCAAATGCGATTCAAATTGCAGCTACACTCGATATTATGTAATACCTTTTTAATTACTTTGTAACAAACGAAATTGAAAGGCAGTTTGTTGTAAAATGGATATTTTGGTTTAAAAAAAGGAAAAGTGAATTTTTCTTCATTTTATTTTGGGTCAAAACACCCGCTGGGATAAAGATTTGTGACTCATTCTGTCATGGAAGAGAAATTAGAACACTATTAACCCTAAATATGGTGGAAAATGGAATTGAATGATAACTATTTAAAAAGACTTTAATGAAATAAATACATTCATCGTTTATCATTTTTAATTTTAATAATTTAATTTCATTTTCCTTATTCACACGATTTTTTGGATAGTGGAAAAATAATACAATGAAATTTTCATTATTCATAAATTAATTCATCATTTAAATTAATTTCCAAAAGCGATTGTTTTTAATTATTACAAAATAATTAACTTTGTAAAAAACAAAGTCTCGATGAATCGTGAATGGCCGTGACTGCTGTTATTAAGAAAATAAAGGCCAATTTCAACAGTTCGACATCACTCGTCTTATAACTTGTTGCTATGGAAAATTGTGCGAACTTAATTCACTGCAAAATGTTAAATTATAAAATTTTAATTGATGGTCATATCGTAATTGAGATCATTTTAAAAGAACTGAAATCAGTCATTTATAACCCGATGAATTCTTTTCAGTCATTAAAAATTAATAAATTATTCTTAAGTGTTGAAATCAAAATGCATTTATCGCATTTTGTAATTTTGTATACATTTAATCCCATATCGATGCATCATTCACATCCGAAAAATAAAATACAAAACTCTCAACTCTTTCTTTTATGAAAGGGTATTTATATTTTATCTATCACCATTTAATTTGCCATTCGTATTCATTCGAAATGATGCAATAAACCACGCGAATTGCTGTAACTCACTCGTTAAATTTCAACAAACACAAATTTGTATTTTTTTTTTTAAAGAGCAAAAATTTATTTAATTTTAGACCGAAATTTAAGAATGTAATTTAGTTGTTTTAAGAAAGCAGATAAAAAGGACATTCATCTCATTTTATTTACGTGTAAAGTGATGTTGTAATATTCCATACGTTATTTACGTAACAAATTCGCTCGAGATATAATTTGTTGTTTTTTTTTAGAAA
Organism: Henia vesuviana; assembly: GCA_034696185.1. Taxonomy (NCBI): domain Eukaryota; kingdom Metazoa; phylum Arthropoda; class Chilopoda; order Geophilomorpha; family Dignathodontidae; genus Henia; species Henia vesuviana. Next base: position 10,921 of record JAQFZU010001620.1, on the reverse strand, counting down.
AACAAATTACGTAGACTCATATGGTATGAAAATAAAATGAAAAAATAGAAAAACAGGCATTGCACTTGATAATAAAGCAAAATGAAATGAGCTTCTGGTGGTGACGTCAAACACCACCTTGACATTTTGCCACGAGCTTCCTGATTATGGCTGCAAGTCCACATATAGGCATAAGCTTCAATACAAATTTTATTTAAAAAAAAAAAACATTCTTTTTTCTTTTTATGGTCGTATATTTTCATTCACGCCTTATGGATGTTATAGTTAACAGTTTTACTTGCCTTTTTTTAGAGGGATTAATTTTAATTACGATTAGTCATAAATTCCAAGATTAATTAATTGCATTTTAATTCAATTGGGTAGCAATGATAGATTAGAAAATCTAAGGAATTGATTTAGGTGGAGACATCTAACGTTTTTAAACTGAAATTTATAATATTTAAAACTTTTAATTGTATGTTTTAATTGTAGTTATTAGCCATTTGAATTTTACCTAAAAGGCACAGTTGTGCAATCACAAAAATGTCATGTGTAAATGGCTCGTAAAGTTGATATTGGGATACATTACAAGTATATAATTAAAAGTAATTAATCTACTAACCTTTGAAATGTGGAATTTTAATAGTGTAATAATGAGCAAGTTCTCGACTAATTTTAAATTAAATGGAACTTAATTAAAGAACAAATTGAATTGCAACTGCATTTCGAATTAAATTTTCTATTTATATTCAACCGCGCGAGGTGAAAACCACTTTTTCCTTGCCAATGTCAATTTTTAAAAGTTCAATAAACCTATTTTTTCACTTTTCCATCCGGTAATGTTTGTACATATAAAAATTTGGTCAAATTTGCTTATAAATTATTAAATTAATTTTTTTTTTTAAAAATTTTAATTAAAATTATATCTTCAATGCATGCGTGAATATTAAATATTACTGAAGTAAAAGTTATAAATAATTTTTTATTCCACACATTCGTGATGAAATCACATTTAAGCAATGTTTTACAAGCTCTCTTACACCTGATTAAGCTTTATTGAAATAACTCAAGTCTGAAATGATTTAAAGATGTTTTTATTCATTATAACCTTGATTCAAAAGACATTTTATTTTTGTCATAAATAATAAATTGTAAACAGGATACTTGAATTGAGCGGAAGTTTTTACATTTTTAAGAATGTATATAAATAGGAAAAAAATTTTATGACTCAAAAATCTTTTTAGGATGAAAGTGGAAAAATTGTGAAATATGGAACACAGTTGGGGGAAAAGTTTAAAATCTCTTATTGAATTACTGCAATCAAAAATTATTTTTAAAATAGTCAAGATAAAAAAAAAATTAACATAGAATGGGAATGGGTGGGAAATTTGAATATTAAAAAATGGGACTTTGATCAAAGTTGTCCTAAAATTTAAATAACTATTCACACAACTTATAATTATATTATATTTTATTTTTCATCCCTCGATAATGACGGTGTTTGTCACTCAATTTAATGATGGGAATTTAGTAAATAAGAGCAATTTATGACCATCTCTAAACCGTGAAATTAACTTTTGATTAACGCGAATGAAATGAACTATTTGATTACATTCAATTGAAAATCTATTAATATTTATGAATTTGGTCTACAATTAGTCATTTACACTTTAAAAAAATCTTAAAATAAGACTCATTCATCGAAACAAAAACTTATTTTAGTTAATAGTAGAAGAAATCCGAGGAATGTAATAATTACTGTCATAAAAAATGATTTATAATCTTTGATTTATGTAACTGCTTTTTTTAACTTCTTTTTAAATATATATTTAAAATACTTGAAAAAATTTTGTAATAATAAATGAAAATGGAATTTAAAATTTTCAAACATAAGTTTGATACAAAACACATTTGATTTGGGTAAAAGGTTTTATGTGGCTCAGTAGAGCATGGGTCTGATTGGGCATTGAGCTATTAATAAGAGATGAACTTAGCTGATTTTGAACTTTCCCAAACTCTATGAATGGGGGGAGAGAGAAAGTTGATTTTAACACAAACGAGGTTAAAAAGGATATAGTTGGACATTCAGATGCGTTATTAACTGGCTTTTGTTGAGTCGAACAAAAAATAGAGAAATGCATTAACTCACGCCCTCGCCATTCAACTCGAGCTTCTGTGACGTTTAAGATCGAGTGAGTGCATAACTCACTCCACAAGTTGTTACAAGGCCGGTTCGATCATGTTCTGGGATTGACATTAAGAGCAATTTATAGTTTGAAATTTTCAAGTTTAGTGGTGGTGAGTAAAATTTTCATTCGTTCGAATTTATATTTTCAATTTATTTTAGTCCAAATCACTAAAGGTTTATTTTGAGGGCAATTAGTGGATTTTTAAATGTGAAAAAGAGGTCTGAGAGTTTTGGAATTTTAATCCTCGAGTCAAAGTTAAAGGATTTTCGAAGTGTGTTTTAAGTATATTAGCAAGTCTGATTAATTGAGATCAAATTGTGTGGCTCGGATTAGGCGTAATAACCTATATTAAAAGTGTTAAAGTATGACCCATTTGATTAATGAAAGCTTGTCTTGTTTCGCTTTTGACATAAAATTCAAATATTTTTTTGGATATTTTATCGTGTGGAAAATTCCCCAGTAAAAATATTAACATATAGAAAAAATAAAAAAATTCATTTATTTTTGTTACGAATTGCATGCCCAAACTGGTTTGTTGCCTAAAGGACGGGGTCTTTTGTGATGAACGATTTCGATTAAATTCGCGATAAGGCTAAAATTCATTTAACATTTTAAAGGTGTGAATGGTTGGATTCGCAACCCTTTTAACCCTTAGTAAATATATTAAAATAAGTACGACTAAATAGAATTTCTATATGGAATAAAAACAATGGAAAATTAAAATTTCACTAGAAACAAACGAGTCATTCAAACTTTGAAAAGAAAAAAAAAACCATAAACAAAAACAGAATTTTTTTTCCTGGAATGTTAAATAAATTGTTTTGAGGAATATTCGTCCCATGTGAGTAAGTAAACAACCATCCATTAACAGGAAGAAAAACATTCGAGTTCAACTAAATAATTTCTCCCCTAATTAAAGCCACTTTTGATCTCTTAAAAAAGAAAATATGGTTAAAATTAACACTCAAAATACTTTTGTAAGATTAAAAATTACTCGAATGGCATTTTTAAAACGATTTATATCAGATATTGAATTACCTCAACACCCGCGTACAGATGCGAGAGTTGCTTGTGACGCACAATTGACGTCAGTAGATAATAAGCGAGCTCGCCTGGGCAACCGGGGCTCCAAATGGGCTCAACAAAAAACAATAATAATCAAAATTTTTTTTAAAAAAAACTTACGATATTGTTAAAAAAATTAATGCAATATGATCTTGAATATTATTTTAATCCACCTTAATTTAATTAAAAATGGCAATTTAAATATTATTAATTTTTTTAGTTGTTGAATTATTTCCTATTTAGTCTAGGGTTATTCAGGAAGATTATTTCAGGACGAAATAAATAAAAAAAAAATGTCACATAAATCAATAGATAAAAATAAATTCAAATGATGGAACAACGAGTATGATAAGTTATTTTATGTATTTGATGATAGGGGGAGTTGAATGTGGCCATCTGCAGTTTTAGTTTCATCCCGCCTTTCCTCCTGAATTGACGTCATTAGTGGTTTGAGTCTAACAAAATTTATCCGTTTACAAAATCGGTAACAGACTCGATTTGTTTTCAATTCAAACAAGTTCCTTTTCGCGTTAAATTTTCTAACTGTTTCGACTTAGTGACATCTAGGGAGTGTAAACGTAAGTTGAGTTTATTGCTTTGTTTGGGGTGAGTTAAGCGTACAAAGAAATAAACCATTTTAATACTTATTCGTATCGGTACTTTACGTAATTTTAAATTATTAGTTTTAAACCACATTAAGTTTGACTCGAAATGCGATATCACTTATCAAGTTAGGTGGGGTAGGATTTATGTAATATTTATATTCGCTCGCGCTGACAGCCTCGTAATGTAATTTATTTCAGTTTGATTTGCCAGTTGCATTAGATCGAGCCACGAAAATCATGAGTAGGATTGGACTAAACGTTTCGACTGCCTTTTCCCATTGATAAAAAAAAATTCCGAGTAAATACTGACAAAATGGTTCCAACGAGTGGTAACGGTGCGAGTAAACAACGGTCCCTCGAAAGGACTGATTCGAGCGATTCGACAGGTTCGGATGTTTGCGCATGCGACGATTGCCTGCTGGGCATTACGGATATTTTGTGCAACTACACTCCCCATGTGAGTGATGGGGATAAATTACAAAGAAATAAGGTAAATATTAATTTGAAACTGAATTTTAGGTAAAATATAATTTTGTTGTATAATGGTGTGTGTAGTCAAAAGGAAACGAATGAAAAGGATAGGAATTTTAATTTTGCTAAATTAGAACATCCTTTCTTCTTGATGATTATAATGCTCTTCCTGTATTGATAGATGAGTTTGCTTTCAATTCTACCTTTTATATTTTAAACTTATTCTTTTTCTTATTATAATGGATATATGATAATACGATACGATTAATTTTATATTATTTTTCTCAATTCAGGAAATTTTTTTTACGAGCTATTTATAATATTGCGTGTCTGCTTTAACATTGGGATATACCATTGAATGGTATTCATTATGCTGTTTACACGAAATACTCAGCATTTTCTCAGAAATTGTATATTTTATTTTCTATTTATACAAGTGGCGTTAACTTATATCACGAATCGTTTGACTGATCGTCCTCTGATGTCATTTTTAGCGATTTCATAATTTTCATTTGATGAATGATAAGTGTAGTACGTGGTTAATTAAAATAATAATAAGTATTAAATTGAGTAATTTAAGATATAATTAGAAGGAATGGAAGAAATTGAATAGTTGTGACCCTGATCGTTTATTTCTTAAAGTTATAGATCGTAATCTTATTTTTTTTCATTCAGTTTACGTTTCCGGTTTGTAATTTATTTTTAAATAATCGAAAAAAGAATTTAATGTTCGCAAGTTTTGTTAAAGCTAAATTGGTAGTTGGAGCCATCTTTTGGCGGAAAAGATAATTTTTAGGTCGTAAAGGTTGTGTTAAAATAATTATTTTTCACAATCTTTTTCGACGAAGTGATATTTACGCAACAGGTTGTGACAATAGGGATCGGGACTTAAGAATTATTAATGACGTTTCGCTATTCAATGAATTGATATTGACAATTTTTACATCAGAAATGCGTCACATATCGAGTGTTTATAAATTCCTGGCTTGAAAGGAAACGTTGTTCCTACTCGGCCTTGGAAAATTAGAACTTTTAACCATCAAAAGATGGCAGACTTAAAATAGCATCTTTTTATCCCAAGACCGGTTTCCTTCATGCCCGTAACACTGGCAATTTAAACACAGCGACAAATTGACGTCACGAGCGGGAACAAACACATCTACAAATTTCCGAGTTTATATTTTTTTCATACTGAATACGGAGACACGTGTAATATAAACCAATCATTTGTGTACGTTGGGGAAGCTTTCGGATGAAAGAAATGTGTAGCGACGATTGTATTGTAGTATGATATCGAAGATCTGAAATGTCATCAAAATGCGTACCCGAAGTGCAGCCGTCTGTTAATACAAAACCCACACAATCCAACTGTAAGCCGACGCCTACGTCTTCTTCGCCTCGCGGTCGTGGCTACAGGTGTTTTCGTTCTAATCATTTACGTAGACGTTACCCGAGTGGGACTAAAGAGATGGCCGTGGGTTACGAGGAGTATAAAAATAGTCTTTTATTAACGGTACCATTATTGGATTATGGCGAGGCGAGTAGCGATGATCTCAGTAGTGATTGGGAAACAGAAGAAGTACAACCGACTGCTTCTAAGGTATTCATATTTATAAAAGTTGGGTGAAAATTTAATATTTTTTAAAAATTATTTTTAATATTTTGATAGATTTTTTTTTCATTGGGTTATAAGTGTTATGTAAATGCGAGGAGGAAATTTATGACTTATATAAATTTTTTTTAATTTTTTTTGTTTTTAAAAACTGGTTTGTTGCTTTATTTCTGAGCAAATAAGTGTTTGTATGTAAATAATTTATATTTATTTGTGTGAAAAGAAAAGGGCAAAGGATTAGATGACGTGAGAGGATGCTCAAGGACTAGCAGAATCTTGGGACAAACTTTGTTTTATTAATTTTTCTTATGTAATTTTTATAATTTTTTTAAGTGTTTTTTGATTTTTGGTAACAATGTTTTTTGTTAGACAACATTTTGGGTAGATAAAACAATAAAAGGAGAAATGTTGAAATTGTTGAAAAATGATTGGAATTTATCGATAGTAATTGTGATTAGTTGACGGAAAAATATCGCTGTTGTGATGATGCTTTGACATTTACTGGTTTGGCAAATTACCAATTCTTCATTTATAATGAATAATTTTTAAGGTGATCGAGTTTTTGTTTTATGTACTATTTAATTGCAATTTCAATCACTAATTTGTAAATGGAAATTTGGATTTAATAGTCATATTAAATTACAAATTCTACGCAAGGTTACACAATGAAGGTCAGCGATATCGAAATCGCTTTGATGATAACATTGTATAATTTTGAAAAAAATAAAAATAAAAATTAATTATATTTTATTACTCACAACAATAGATTTCGGGATGGAGAAAAGTGAGAAATATTGTTCATTGGTCACCGTTTGTACAAACATACAAAAACCAACAGTATCAATGGGTCCAACTTGCGGGTCATCAAGGTACATTATAGACTTTAATAAAAAAATTAATAAATTACTAAACTATTATTTATAGGAAGTTTTAAACCCGGTGACCAAGGGACCATTTTGAAAAAATTTTGCCCCAAAGAAGAAAAATGTTTACAAGCGCTCGGTAAAGATATGTTGAGGCCATATGTTCCAGACTACAAAGGCCAAGTTACAAACGATGATGGCGAAAGTATCCTTAAACAATTTTTAAAATTTAAAATTAATTAGGAATTATTGAAAACCTTAATTTTAGTTATTAGAATTTATACGGCTGCAGGATTTATTAGGTGATTTCGAGAATCCGTGTGTAATGGATTGTAAATTAGGTGTGAGAACATATTTGGAAGAAGAATTGGCCAAAGCTAAAGAAAAGCCAAAGCTGAGGAAGGTATGAGAAATTAACTCTTTAATTAAATTTAGTTTAAAATTATTTAATTTGTAGGATATGTACGATAAAATGATCCAAGTAGATCCAAATGCCCCGACACCGGAGGAGAATCTTGTCAAAGGAGTAACGAAACCGAGATACATGGTTTGGAGGGAAACAATTTCATCGACTGCGACGTTAGGATTTCGAATTGAAGGGATGAAAGTGAGAAAATGAAAATTATTTATTTAATTGTTTATTTTTTTATTTTTAAATGCTCTTTTAAAATTCAAGTTGAGTTAGCAAATCGTTTACGGGTGTTGCAAACATGTTTTTTCTACGTATTATGTTGAGTAGAATGTGTTTTCCTTATCTTTTATTTTTTTTTTAAATTACGCACCTGTTGAATTGTTTTCTACGATACTTAAATTTTACATTTATGGGTTTTTACTTTTTTTGTTCGTAGCTTAAATGGAACAGTTGTTAATTTTTAAAGCCTAACAATAGTTCATGTGTTTTAATGTTTTAAAATTTACTTTACAGAAGGGAAATGGAAAATCAAGTAAAGATTTCAAAACGACTAAAACTAAAGATCATGTTTTGACTGCATTTCGCGATTTCTTAAATGGTTACACTGGAACTGCTGTAATTATTAATAAAATAATTTTTTTTAAATATTGTATTAATATTAATAATTTTATTTAAATTCAGGCAAAATATGTACAAAGGTTAAAGGCAATTAGAGCAACCCTCGAAGTCTCAGAATTTTTTCACAATTACGAAGTATATAAAAAAAATAATTTTTAAATCTTAAATAATTTATTTTTATTATATTTAAATAGCTAATTGGCAGTTCTCTTCTCTTTGTACACAATTATCAAAAAGCTAATGTTTGGATGATCGATTTTGCTAAATCACATCATTTGCCAGAAGGGGTTAGCATAGATCACCGCAGTCCGTGGGTCGTTGGAAGTCACGAAGACGGTTATTTGATTGGCCTAGAAAATCTGATCGATCTCTTTGAAGTTCTATCTGCGGATGAAACACATCATGAATAGAAAGAAAATATTTTATTAACAAATTTTTGAAGACAGGACTCTCTATTAATTGATTTTATATTCTTTTTATCCTCCTGTTGACTTGTATTTTATTTTTTAAAATTTGGACCAAATACTTTTCGAATATTATACTAATGTTGACAGTAGTTTCTACAAATGCGGGGTGAGGTTTTAGACAACTTTAAATACATAAGACGTTGTTATTGTTATTACTAACTTGTCGACGATTGACTGGTCTAATTCAAAATAAATTTTATCAAAATTATTTTCGAGATTTTTATGCTTGGATTTTTTTAAACTGTTAATCTAGGATTTACTGTAAATTGATACTTGTTAAGACTTATGTAAATTCTAGTTTTAAATATTCAAATACCGTTTAGAGCCTTAAAAATGTCTCAGTTTTATTTAGTTTAGATTTGCCATCAAAAATAAATCAATTTGAAATTTAATTATTTGTGAAATTCTTAATTTTGATTGGCTTTTTATTTTAGTGTTTTGTATAGTGTACAGTGGATATTTATTGTTTAATTTGTTACATTCCTTTTGAAAAATTAATTTTAATTTCTTGTTCACATTCTTTCTTTGCAGACATTATTCTTTTGTAGAATGTGGTTATTCACAGCTATTAGGGAAAAAAAACAATGTATTGTACAAAAATTCTAAATTAATCGAAGTTATGTTTTATTTCAAACAAATTTTTAACATTTTAAAAATATTTCATATACATATATCAAAAAATAAGTTTTATAATAAAATATTACTTTATATTAAATTCTAAGTTGAAATTGTAAATTTTTAATTCAATTTTCTACTATTTTAAAAATTAATGAAAATACAAAAGGCAATGGAGAGATACCTCTCAAATGCTTTAAATTTTTAAAAATACTTGAAATCGGCCATACTTATTTTGAAATATATAAATCAAGCATAATCCGATTCGATGTAAAATCTAAGGCACAATATTTATATATTAATATTTTCACAAGTAAGAAAATGATATGTTATCGTTTTTATTTGTTTTGTAATTATTCTCATCAGTTGGAATGTTTATGGTTGTTGAATTATTATTAATACCACTCTGTTGCTTCCAAGTATTTTCAACCTGTTGTAAATCGTATAAAAGTTCATCGATTTCTTCCTTTGAGGTTTTGTGATCGCCACTTTTGGTAGTTAAAGGAGTTCCCAATTCGTTTATACCTTCGAGTTGTGACATTGTTGGGTCCCGCCAACTTCTCACATCGCGGTAACTGCCCAAGTCACTTTTCCTTCGCTGCTGCAATTCAGATGGGATGTCGAGAACACCTGAAAATCTTGACGGTACCGAAAGTAAATCGCAGCTTCTGCGGCCGAAACTGTCTCTGTTCGAGATACTGTACGGGACGGTTAATTGCGTTTGCGAATCAGAGTCCCACAGACTGCTTTTTCTCGACATTTGGCGGATCGTTTCGGTCAAAGCTTCAAGGATGCTCGATCGACAGCTTCTGGTGTCGTTGCTTGAGATTTCGTGATCGTCCGATCCGAGATCACCGAATGCGAGTGCTTTGGCTAAGTGAATTATGAAACCCATTGTATTTGTGTTTGCCTCGTATTGTATGGTGTAAATATCTTCTTTATGCTTTTTCGCTTTATGCAGGTGAGAATCACTGACACTGCGATTTATTTCAACGATGGATGATTTCCATAGAATAGGCATGCTTTGAGTTCTTTTCAGCTTCTTGCGCCGCTTTCCCTGCAAAAATTTAGAAATTAAATTTTTTTTTAATTTAACAATAAAATATTGCACATTTTACAATTAAAAAATACATTAAATTAAGTTTGAAACTGTATTTACAATTTTTTACTATTTCTATTATTTGAGAATGTTAATAGTATTAAAGATTTAAGATTGAAAAACGCAGAAAAATATTATAAAAGTTTCGAATTATGACAAACTAAAATCGTCCTTTAAACAAATTTTAGATGTCAAATAACAAAAATGTTAATGACAAAAATATGAGTATTGTTATATACTCATAGATGGCGCTAACTGAGTTGTCTTTAATCACATGTCGTGAGACGGTCATTTTGTAGATACGGGAGGTCAAGTAAATTCTAAGGTCATAAGGTGGAAAAGGAGTCTTTAGATTGGATGCGCATTTGATGTGAGTATTGTTTTCAATCTACCTTTCGGAATATAATGTTTATAATTGGAATTTATTTTTACAATATTTATTTTTACGACAACATCTTTTCTTTATTAACACAATTTTTTGAAATTTTAATCCAAAGTAATAAATTCTGCAAAATTTTACCTCTACAAATAATCATAAGCGTAACAAGATTTAAAAAGACCTCCCGCACCGAGTAATGCCTATCAAAACGCCTATTCAGTAATATTCTTTTATTATGTAATGAATTTCATTGCAAACTCCACATAAAACCATACTATGTATCGACTATAACTAACCATAGAAAGTCGAGGTCATTGATTATTACCACTATTCGCACCAATTATGTAGTTATCAGAAGCTAATATATAACAGAAATGCCTTGTTATTTAAAAATTCTTGACAAAACGAATTTTGATTTGCGTAGCTTTACGTAAAAAATGTCGATCACCAACATACTTAAATAAGAATAGCTGATGATATTCTATTGTAAAAGCTAATCAGAAACATTCGTTAAGTTTCATTGATTTCAGTGACTTTGCCGCACTGT
>JAQFZU010001619.1:0-12477 GCA_034696185.1 Henia vesuviana | reverse complement strand
AGGGACTAACGCTTAAAGGTTTAAGGCCCTCCCTCTTCCACGCGCTTCTTACTAATCAGCTTCGACGAGCGGAAACAACCCTCAATCCAATTATACAGAACGAATTAATTGATGGCATTGAAAGAATAAATTCACAAGTTCATTCACTTACTTGATTGGAAGATATCACTATATTCTGTCTTCATTTGATGACTCATCATCCATCACGTAATGCGGGATCCCTGGTGCTTCCTGTACATAATGTATATATCATTTAGTGTTTAGATATCATTAATAGTTTCTTTTATTCACAGCAATTTAGTGTATTTCAATGTTAAGTGTGAAACTTACCTTTAATTCAGTGTTTGCATGATTTAGTGCATTTAACGTTAAAGAGTTATTGCTCAAGGGTTTATTCTCGATGTCCAGGGCCCGAACATCGAGTGTAACCGAGAGGCAATGCTCTGAGTGTTTACAATATGTTTTCCTTATGTTTTATTTGACTGTATTATGGATTTCCTCAATTGTGTGTTTTAAAGAGTTTTTGGCATTTGTAATCACTTTTGGCGCATTGGTGGCAGATCCCCACCATTGCAACCTTAGTTCTAATGTCAATTACTGTTATAGAGGGAGCTTTGAACTGTATTCGTTCTTAATATTGAGTTTATATTCGTGCATTACAATATGTATCTTAACCATTTTTAGTGTAATCCAATAAAGTTTGTTTTCGCGTATTTGCGTTCCACGGGAATTTCTCCACGGGAAAATTCCGTATAAGTGGAACGTATTGGTGTCTCCAGGGTGACCTAGTTGTTGTTCACACCTCCCTATGTCACTTCTACCCTTCCCTAACCCCAGCACAGTCGCAACTGTCTCTCTGGGGAATGTCAAACGATGTAGTATTGTTAGAAAAATTGTTGTTGTTGCAGTGGTCGACCGCAATAACCTGAGGATGAGTAACAATCCCTTATGGTCAAGCTAAATCTGACCTTTAAATTGTAAAAATGCAGCTGGCCAACACCAGATTGAAGATGTGTATGCCTACAAGTGAGGAGCCTAAAAGTTGATATCTTTACCAATGCTACTCCTCTTTGAACTCTTAAATTGAGAAACTCAAAGTTTATTGTAGGTACTGCAGGTAAAAACCTATCCAATTTATTATGGTTGAGGCTTTGGACAATTCTCGTAACTTCAGCAATGTCACTAACCTTCAAGTTATTAAATTGGAAAACCCTTCCCTACATTAGGTGCAAAAAAGCCCTAATTCACAATGATTGAGGTTCTTGATTGAACATTTTGGACAGGAGATGGTCACATCAAAAGATGGTCACAGAATCAACTTTTCAAGGCGAGATCATTGCTGCCTGTAATGTATTGAGGTAGGTTGTGGCGATGATTTTTCTCAAGTCATTTAGAATCGCTAAAACCCGGCAAAAACCCAAAGAGAAATTATCTGACCTCGTTTTCTTTTTCTCAAACAAGTGTCAGGTTTTATTAATTAAACCAATTATACAATTAATAATATTAACAATTAAATCATTTCTCATTTATAGCAATGACTAATATTTAACACTATCAAACATACAGGTTCTGATCACCATCACTAAAAACAGTAATCTTTGACAGGATATGGAGCTATGTAAAACTCCATCTTAAACTAACTAAACAAAACACTAAGCTAACTAAGCTAACTACATCTAAACTAACGCTAAAAGCACTAAAACATGCTAAAGTTACTTTACTTAACACAAACAAGGCCAAATGGCAAAAACTACTATTCTATACACACAGTTACGCATAGGAATCACAATGGAACATAAGGTCAGGAATAAAATACACTATCAGAATACAGAATGAAACAAAGGATTTTGGATAATGTAATTACATTAACTTTTGTGACGGTGATTTTCCCCAAGTACGTATTTTAACTAAAACCCGGTGAAAATCAATTACTAGAAATTATATGACTTCGTATTTTTATCAAAACATGGACAGGATTTATTAATCGGCCAAAATAAACCATTAATAATTATAGTTACAATTAATACTAGAACTCATTACAATCAATTAATATTTATATTTAACACAATAAGAACAGGTTCTGATCACCATCACTAAAAAATAGAGTAAGGTCAGGATATGGAGTTATGCAGAACTCCAATTTCTAACACTAACACAACACTAAGCTAGCTAAACTAAACAACTACAACAAAAGATACTAAATACAGAAAAGGCGTGAATTTACGCGTCATTAATATTAACATGAGAATGCCGAATGGCCAAAACTACTTAACTAAACATGCTGTTATGCATCTGGGACACACTGGAACACATGGTCAGGCATGAAATAGACTATTTGACATCGGAGTGTTTCACGAGATGCGAGATAATGCAATCGCATTAATTTTCCAATCTTGGTTACCACTCACTCGGTTTACACGGCACGTCGAACCGACTTCTGGTTTGTCGTCGAACGGCTCATCGCAAACGAGAGGAATCCCTTTCGTTTCTAGACTCAAACTATTACCATGCGATTGCATATAATGACTTGGGTTAACTGAAAATACAAAAGTAGCGGCCTCTTATACCCGGGAACAGCAGTCATCGACACCTAAAACAGTGCGTCTCTCGCTGTCCGGGCAGTAGTCGCCTTTCACTACCCATGTCGATAAAGGATTTGCCTTCAGCTTGACAAAGTCCCATTGGATATAATGCATCGATACACAAGGAACTGACGACATTCGGACATGCAACCCATGCACCGGATCACTGCCATATTTCAGTACAGGGCCCAAGACAGGCAGAGCTATAAGGAGGTGCCATCATTGGTCGCTTTCCAGGGTCAGGTACACACTGAATTCATTTCAACGTCAAGCTATTTGCTAGTCTGTGCAAAATGCATTAATCAATGTGACCAATAGTCAAGACATTAGATTAATCATGTTATCAAACATACAGGGGTAATAAAATCTCAAGAGCTCTGAACAAAACACTGCGCTGACTTATACATAGCCAGCTAATCCCTTTAACACAAAAGAGGATAAAAGCACTAATCTCCACTCTTTGGACACTCGAACTCTTCCATTTCCACCCAATCGGATGAAATGGCCAAAGTCGTCCATCCACATGCCATCTAATGGGCACTTGTCACAACGAAGACATGTGCTCTCATATCTGTCATCCGGCTAAAACTAACCCCAATGATCCAATTACAATTGCACACATCTCAACCAGGGAATTTACACTTTAACCACATATAAATAACTTATTAATAATTAATCATCTTTTGATTAAAGAGATAATCAATTACCAAGTCATTTATTTACAACAATTACCGCGACTTCCAGTCGGGTAACTCTAAAAGACACTACGAGACTTTTAATCTTGTTACAGCTTGATCTCTGGAAATCACTCACTCGGTTGAAATTATATCCTTGTGGTTGGTTTGACACTCTGGTCCAATCTTTTGGTGGTCGTCATCAAATGGTTGTCACTAATGGGATGAATCTATTCTGTTTGGATCAAATTGATCCCATGAAATTGCATGTAACAAGTTTGACTTACTGAAATATAAAAGAGAGTAACCTCACAATCCAGGGGACAATAGTCATCGATACTTAAGATGTGATGGTGATTTTTCCCACTCCAATTATATTTACTAAAACCCAGTAATTTAAGGAAAAACACGTATATCTGACTTTGTTTTTCTTTCAAAACAAATGACAGGATTTATTAATCAAACCAATTAAAACAATTAAAACATAGTTACATTAAATCAATTCCTCATTAAACAATAGCTGCATTCAAAACTTTTTATCTTATACGACTTTTACTAAAATTCATATAAGTAGCCTTTTACAATCGGAAATGACATCATATTTGTGTCATTAATTTTAAAAAGCAAGCTCTAATAGTTGCATTATAAAAGTCTCAAATTTGCGACTTATCCTTTTCCTTTTGTGACGTTAGTGATCAGAAGCATATGTACAAACTCTTAAAAGTGCATTTTATAATCTATTTTCTAAAAATTTGTTCACAAAAGAATTGACTTTTGGCAAATTCTAAAAGTCACTAAAAGTCAAAATTAACCTAAAGAAAAGTGAATTTTAAGCTTTAAACACAGCTAATGACTAATAATTACACATTAACAAATTAGACAGGTTCTGATCACCATCACTAAAAAATAGTAATCTTTGACAGGATATGGAGTTATGCAGAACTCTAACTAACTAACCAAACACTAAACTAAGCTAAACTAAACTAACAAACTAGAGACACAAAAATGCGCTAAAGTTATGTTCCGCGACTTTAGCAAATCTTAAACACAGTTAACACAAAACAAGGCCAAATGGCAAAACTACTTATCTACACATGCAGTTATGCATAGGGGTCACAATGGAACATGAGGTTGGGCACAGAATACATTATTGGAATTTGGAGTGATATACACTGTATATCACTCCAAATTGGATCACATCATCCAAATCCTGTATATTATACAGGATTTGGATGATGTGATCACATTATCCTCAATCTCTGGAAATCATTCACTTGACTGGAATCACATCTTTCTGGTCATCTTAGCACTCAAAATCCGGTTTGTCATCAAATGGTCATCACTAACGGGATGAATCCATTCTGTTTAGATCAAATTATTCCCATGCAATCGCATGTAATCCATGCAATCGCATGCAACCGCATGCAATCGCATAAAAAATACAAGTAAAAAAAGCCTCGTGGTCCTCGGGACAATGATCATTGGTACCTAAGAGATATATCTCTCAAATGCCCAGGGCAGCAGTCACATTTCACTACTCATAGTATTGACATAGGATTTATCCTTCTGCCCTATCAAAAATACATCGACCCAAGAGGACAAACAATTTACTGACGTGCAACCCATGCACCGGATCTCTGCACCTGAGGTAAACAGTGCCGGCCTCAATTCAGATAGAGCTATAATAAGATTACCATCATCGGTCGCTTTTCAAGGTCAGGTACGCACTGAATTCATTTCCACGTGAAGCTAAATCGCTAATCAGTGCCAAATGTTATCAATTAATGGTAACAAAGTCTAACATTAGATAATCATGGATCAACATAGTACAGATAGTAAAATCAACAAGAGGTGAAACAATCACTTGCACTGACTTACATAGCCAGCTAATCTCCTAATACAAAAGAGGGGAAAACTACCCAATGTACATCTTTTGGACACTCTGACTCTTCCATTTCCATCCAATTGGATGAAATGGCCAAAGTCGTCCATCCAAATGCATCTAATGGGCACACTGAACAACGAAAACATGTGCTTTCTCAATTAGGCTCGGGTTAAACCTAACCCTAATTGCCTAATATTAATCACACATATCCAAGACAAGAAATTTACAATCTTTACACTAATAAATAACTTAATGGCAATTATTAAACCTTCGATTGAAGAATCAATTGATTACCAAGCCATTTATTTACATTTTTTACTGGAACTTTTGGTTGGGTAACTCTAAAAGATGATTCGAGATTTTTAATCTTGTTACAAAGGTACCGTCATTACTGATATTCCATACATAGGACTCTGATTAAAAATGTGAATATACACATTATTCCCGATATTAAATATCACTGTGAGTCTGATAAAAACTATATCTTTTAAGTTGGATAAGTGTTATTGTATACTTTTCCATTTAAATAAAATTATGTCATGTTTTTAATATGCATTTAAAAAATTTAAGAGATTAAACTAAGTGATCACTGTTAAAATTTATGTTTTTAAATAACACCAGGAATAATTTTTTAATATTATTTTTTGTTTAAAAGGCAGTAACTATCACCTTTGCATTGATTACCATGCATTAAACAATTTTACTACTTAGGACTAGTACCACATGCTTGAAATAATGATGATATTAGCATGTCTAGGAAGAGAAAACGTTTTTTTAATCCTGGACCCAGGGCCATGCCAAAAGTAGTTGGGGCCAGGATTCCAGATCTTATTTGCCACCTTTACAGAATTGGCCATAGGTATGTATCTGTTGAGACTTGAAGCAGTGAATGACACACCAGGTGTTATGAGCAAACAGCAAGTTTATTGAAACAAAGAATAGGAAGAACTGATGACTGTCATGGCTGTCAAAAAGAATCTTGACAGAGCTTAGAGATACTAACACTAGACTACCCAGCATAAGACAACACTAATAAAACAACAGCATATGCCATTCACAGGTGGCACAACTAACAGTAAGTGCTAATAACTCCAATACAACCAACATGCTTGGACACATCACATGACAACAGTATCCTCTCGGCACACCAGGCAGATATATTTTACACAGGTTTCATGCTGCCCCTGAATCCTGCTGCCTCTGGGGTGCTGAGCACCCCTTGCGCCCCCACTTGGCACAGCCTTGCCTGGACTTAACAAAAGGCTATTACCAAATTAAACTAAAAAAGTCTGACGAAAAAACTGCCTTTTCAACTCCACAGGGAACGTTTCAATTCACCAAGATGCTTTTCAAACTCTGCAACGCACCTTCTGCATTTCAGAGAATGATGGATAACGTCTTGGCGATGCAAACTAGAAGTGGGCAATAATGTACTTACAGTTAGATGACATCATCATCATCAGCAATAATTTTGAGGAACACTTACAACACTTGGAAGATATCTTTCAGAGGTAATTCTTTCATAATCTAACAGCCAGCCCCTGAAAACTATTTATTTGTACTGATAAAATCGAATTTCTCGATTTCATCCTCTCTGATAAAGCTATAGCTCTAATCCTGACAAAGTTCACGCAGTGAAGGAGTTCTTGTTGCCAAAAAACTATAAATTGCTTCAATGATTTATTGGCTTAGCTGGATATTACGTTTTAATTCATTGAAAAAGTTTCATAAAAACTGTGGGCCATTGTGGGCCATTAGGGGGAAAACATCACTCCGACCTCCTTGAATTTAGCGCAAAAGACGAAGCACTGTCTAGAGCATGTGCAGTATAGACAAAGGATGATTCTACATCTCTTTTCTCCATAGAAAATGTTTGCAATTAAAAGATGCAAATATAGTCAAAATTATTGACTGGCTGTAATCTGATGATGCGATAACTGTCGAAATCACACAATTACAACCAAACTTCGCGGATAATTATCTTATTTTTTAATTGGTCAAGATGGCATGTTACTAAAGCACGCACCGTACCATTCCAATTGGTTTATCAACACTCACAAAGACAGTTCTGGACTGAAGATATAATTCTACTATCTTTAAGTCAATACTGTCTTCAACAATGTCATGACCATCCATCCAAAGGACATGAGAGTGTGGAAGTGATGTTAGAAAGAGTAAAAAGAACTTACTACTGGCCTAAGATGACTGCCTTTGTCACCAATTACATTAGATAATGTGATCGGTGTCAAAGGTGTAAACCTATTCAGCACAAACCAGCAGGATGTCTGTCTCCTGTCTTGCCAAAAATAGGGCATGTTGAACGTATTGGGAATTGATCTAATGGGTCCAAAACCTATGACAAAAAATTGCAATAGGTTCATTCTCATAATCAGTGACAGATTAAGAATTTGGAGGGCCCAAGGGCTATTTTTGAGGCCCCCCTTTTTTCTTCTAAATACTTTCGCACCCATAAGAATTATATTTTTGAGGCTCCTGAGATTCCGAGGCGCCAAGAACGTATTTCCTGCGCCTGTGCGGTGATCCGCCACTGCTCGTAATTGTAGACTATGCTACGGCATGGGTTGAAACCTCAGCTATAAGATCAGCTAAGATGGAATCCATCTTGCCTGTCATTAAAAAAATTTTCAAGACCTTCAGAGCTCCCATATTCATAGTCAGTGACTTAGAAAAACAATTTGTCTCCGAAGTATATGGAAAACTATTCGCAGATGCAGGAGTTTTACTGCTCAGGACAACTCCTTACCATCCACAAACAAATTACACAGAATGTGTACACCGCAACATTAAAATCATGCTCCAAATTTTTACTTTCTATCACACTGCTTGGGACACCAAATGGGAAAAATTAATTTTGCTCTGTGTACTGCTTCTTCTAGGATTTACGGTTACACACCTGGCGATGCTAACTTTTTTAAAGGAACTATGCCCATTTTGAGATTATCATCATCATCAAGTGTCATTAGATGCACTATTTGATCCTGAAAGACCTTATGATAGTGTTCCAATCAAGGTACACCTACATATCTCCAGCACCAAATGTATACGATTCAAAACTACCATGAATGCAGCCCCGGATGTTTACAGCAATATAAGAGCATATGGTGCAATCGAAAGTGGTAAAACCAGGATAAAAACAAAGGGTGATGTTTAGCGCTGCTCTGTGATAGGAATTGAAATAAATTTGCCATTTTGTATTGGAGGACAACGCCAATGGCCTGCGTGGGTTGTTATTGGAGGTGGTCTTGGCTAATGTAAAGTCCTACGCATGCGCAGAATATATCAAAATGGTAGCCAAAAGAGCTCACGGCAACCACTAGTTCAGTATAGTAGCGACAGGCGATACAGGCGGTGGCGTCGAGCTACTACAATGTGCGCATGTGCGTGGACTTAACTTTAGAAATGGATTTTTCTTGGAGTAGGAGTGATCACTCGAAAATCTGCACAATTCAAATATGAAATTTAGGTCAGGTTATGGTATCTTATATTAGGTTAGGATCTTTTTAGCTAGGTTAAAGTTTGTTATTTTAGATTAATTTAGTTTGAGTTAGATTAAATTAGGTTAAGTTAAGGTTGCATAGGTTCTCGAACGACTATTCCCAGTTCAGCAAAACTGCATTTCAGAAGTGAAGTCCACGCACATGCGCAGATAGTGAAGAAATAGCGCAGGTCGACGCTACCGCCAGTCTCTAGTCTCAGTAGGGTCTTTTTGTCGCCATTATCTGTTTCGTCCTTTCTTTATTTTGAACGCGCAGCGTTGACGTGTTGTTTCTTTGTCTGGGTCACGTAGACATGCAAATATGTATCCAGTAGGACAGAGTAAGTCCCAATATTTCTACTTTATTAAGTGTTTACGCCCATATCTGTGTTTATCCGCCTCTATTCTATGCTCAAACTATCGCACAGTAGAATCCTACTACTTAGCGTCACATTTGTAAAGATTAAAAAAGCAGTAAATCAAATAATTAAGAGTCGTTAATACGATTTTAGTCACTTCGTTATTTTGTGTTTTAGTTCAATTTGGTTAAACCATTTTGATAAAAATAAAGGCTAAAACCTGAGAGCGCTACGATAACATACTGCACGTTGAAATTTAAGTTACAGATAAGCCTAACCCCTTTTAAAAGTCCTTAGCTTATTAGGAATGTTTCGGTTAAAATATTTTAAAATTGTATTTCTAAAATACGTGTAATTAAATTTTTAAATTTATATATATATGTTTTGTATATTTCAGATTTTTGTTTAGGATTTTAAATATGAAAACCAAATAATTAATATTTAAGGTGCAGCATTTGTTGTATTTAGGGAAACAAGTGATCGAGGATCGTAATAAATGCAAATTTATAGATTCTGTATGAATAGAAAGAGTTTTATTTTTATAAAATAATTTCTAGTTACTAATTTAAGTTTCTGGTTTAATGAATATTGATTGCTAAACATAAAAATAATGGTAAATATCCACGATGACCGACTTGAGTCATAGGAAAATTTCTTAATACCCATTCATTCTGAAAAACCACATCAGTCATCATATTCCGACTTTATTATTAATTGGATTTTAATTATTGTTAAAATATAAGAATATTTGAATTATTTTTATTTTTATTTTTGCAGCACCAGGACCATCGGGTCCTCCTGGACCCCCTGGTACTACTGGAAGTACTCCAGGTGTTGTGGGACCCATGGGGACTACTAGTGGTATGCCGCCTGGTTTGGTCCCACAGTCATCACAAATTACAGACGTCCTCTCATCAACTGGTACACACACTACGCCTCCCTCACTTCCAGGTTTCGTGTGTCCAAGACGTCCGAACTTAGGAGTTGAGGGCCGACCAATAATGCTCAGAGCAAATCACTTCCAAATCACGATGCCGCGTGGTTACATTCACCATTATGACATAACCATTCAACCTGATAAATGCCCTCGGAAAGTAAATAGGTAAAACATTCGTAATTACTGATATTCGAATAATATTTCAATTGTGATTCCATGTGATAAAAACATACAGATAACAAAATTATTTGATGTTTAAAACTAATTTGATGCTTGCTTGCATTAATATTATTTAAAAGTAGATTGGAAATAAACTTATGAAATAATTCTTAGAAAAGAAAACGAGTCATATTTTGTTGAAAAAGTTTTGTTTTATAAATCAAGAATTTTTACTTAGATTTAAGGATTTGCTTTGTTACGTAGATTTTATAAATGCTTTTTTAAGTTTGCTGCTCACTTTTTAATGACAATTAATAATTTCTAGTACATTAGGGATAATTCCAAAACATTACTTAAAATGAAAATAGAGAAGATTTGCAGTCAATAAATTTAAAAAAAAAAACCAAAAGCAGTGAAAGTAGATTTTATATTGCTAAATGTTGCAATCTTTTTGATGCTTAACTTACAATTAGAAACTTGGAATATTTTGGAACCAAGAGATGTGTGTTTTTTAGGTGATGAAAAGTAAATTGCAGTTCTCTGCTATTAGGTTGGATTGCAGTTTTTGTGACCACGCTAATTTTGATATATTTCGATAGATCTCATGGAAGGCGAGTCAATTGCACTTATCCATTTTGTTGTAGAAAGTGAACTAAGGGAGCTACATGTTTTCAAAGTCGAGATTCTTTGCGGATGTAAGCATTTGTTGGCCATTGTGCACCATTGCTCCGTAATATCTGCCTCGGTTGCTTAGCAAGCGCTGAAAAAAATAATATTCTCATGCAAATAAACTTTGTATTAAATTAAAAATTATTTTTAAAATACTTTTTTTAATAGAAAATACTTTTTTTATTAAATTAATAATATTAGAATTTAGTTTAATTAAGTTTATTTATTTAAACATTTACATATTTTATATTTGCTGCAGAATTCTGGTTTTATAGTGGTTGCTAAGCAACAATGGCAGACTTGTAGCAATGGAGTGAAATAGAAGGCTGAAAAGTGACTTACGATTTTTGCAAAGAATTTTTAGTTTAAAGAATTGTAGCTTGCTTAGTTCATGTCGTGTAACTAAACAGATAGGTGCTTTAGAATTGCCTTGTCAAGATCTAATGGAATAGATTGAGACTGACATTGTCACAAAATCTGCAATCCAACCTGCTAAGCTATTGCCCGTGTGTTGGGATAATTATCCTTGAAATTAAATCTTACAGTAGTAAAATATCCATGATTTGTCTTCTGGGATTGATGCCATTGACTCGCATCATTTTTCCTGTGAAAGCTCAGCACGAGGTGCTGATTTTTTTGCTATCTTCAAGATGTGTGGGAAGGACCTACAAAAGCAGTAATCACATCATCTAGAATGTACATTTACTGAGCAAGGAGAAGGCAAGCGATATGACTGCATAATAGTCATCTCGCACACTACCATATACGATACTAAACTGCACTTGTTCCAATGTTGTTGCCAATGAAGTTTATTTCTAAATAGATTGAAAATATGCAATTCAGAAGTACATCTCTTAAATTTCATATTTGCAAAGGTGAATTTTTTTGCAGCATAGATATAGGGAGCTATTTGTTATCTTTAATTGATAGATAATAAAGTAAGCATATTGGTAGATAAGTAGAAGCGATATCAGAAGTCAGTTCCTTAAGCTTAGGCAATTCTGAAAACCAAATTATATTCAGAAGTGATTTCCATAACAGAAGATTTGTTTCAAAATATTAGAGCCAGTGTAAGATTTTCCAAACAATTTTTTTTAAAAATAAATAATTCCAATTAATAGTGAACATTTTTTTCATTTTATGCATTTTGAATTGCCCATAATATTTACAAAATCAACATATTATAGATTTCAAACAATATACAACTATTGCAAATTTTAATTTAAATTGTGGCAAGCAAAATCCATGCATTTCTGGTCACGATGTTCTTGAGAAACGCGACGCTTGTCTTAAATTGACCTAGACATCCTGCCTCGACTGGGATTGTGATGTTTGCATTCGTATGCACGAAAACAGTTCTTGCGTTGGTGGTCGCAATCGAGTTCTGCAAATGAGAGTGATCATTAAAAATGTTAGCTAATTGCAATTTGTAGTCAAATTACAATAAACATTTGTTTAGAGTGATGATCTATTTATCTTTAGCTTGAAACTATAAATTTTATGATTTATTTTGACAATGAAAATAGCAAATGAGTTTTCAGAGTAAAAAAGGTCAAATTACTGAACTCTGGAAAAACATCCCATCAGCTCTACAACCCCTTGCCATAAGTATTAGACCACTATTTAAAAATATCTTGATTGTGTTAATTTATCTCCATAACTTTTTCAGAGTGCATTATTGAAACTTTTAATATTTTTTTCTGAAATCTACGACTA
>JAQFZU010001618.1:0-12487 GCA_034696185.1 Henia vesuviana | reverse complement strand
GGGGAGGTGGGGGGGATGTAATTTGGAATGTTCGGAAATGGAATTTGTATGAAATTGAGTTGAGTTTTTTGGAAATTAATTTTTGTTATGAGGATTTGGTAAATGAATTATTTATTGTTCATTATACATATTATTATGAATTTTTAAAATTTCATTTTACTGTCAACTGAAACAAATTTTTTTTTTTTATGTTAAAATTTAATGTTTTTGGAATTTTTACTCGAATTAAAATTTTTTATTACTGAAAACTTAATATAATATTTAAACTTTCATTGAGATTTTAAAATTTTATTGATTTTGTCATCAAATTCAACTCTTAAACATTAGATAAAAATCTTCTGAAGTTAATCTTTTATATTAATCATTAGAGGGCGTGTGTGTGGGTAAATAGATGCCATTCAAAAGTAATTTGTTTACACATAATTAACTTTAGAAAATTATTTCTGGAAAATGATTTTTTTAAATAGTACATCATTAGGACAAATCAAATATTACTTAAAATTCAATTTCTTCCTCTTCAAATTAAAAACAAAAAGTTTTAAATTTCTAAATTATGAATATTGAAAATCAAAATTGTTATTGCACAATTTATGACGTAATTTATTTTTCAATATATTTACTCGAGTCAACTAAATAAAGATTAACTTTTTTGTACCCATTAAACATTCAATAACTCACGGCCATCTAAATTAACAAACCATTAAACAAACATGATAAAAAAATCCTTAAATGGCTTTTGACAGTTTCGATGACCTCTCGTGAGACACTTTAAAAAGAAAATAAAAAAAAAAATTGGCTCTTTACTTAAAGTCACTTATCTTCCACACCATTTCAACTGAAACTAAAATTAAATTTTAAAATTTATCCATCCAATATTAAATTCCCTCGTAATTATACTAATTTGAGTAATAGAGAAACACGCGAAAGGTCAGACAAAAAAAACTGAAACACTTAATTAGAGAAATCCTCAGTTGAAGATAAAGTAAGCTCATACAAGACCATAAAAGGTAAATCCTTTCACTCAGGTTGTTGATGGGGAATCACTTGAATTATTTAACCTTGGCATATGAAGAGAAGGAAAAAAAAACAATTTATAAATATGATTTATCTTTTTAGTTCTTTAAATGCGAGTAAATAAGGAAATAAATTTTTATTTTTGAATTAAAAATATTAGTAATTTCCATTTCGCAATTTGACTTTTCGAATATTGTTTTTTGTGTTAACAAGTGTTTTCATCTAAGTTCTTTGAAGTAAACCAATAAAGTTAATTCAAATTGATATTGCTTAAATTTCTTTTTTCGAGGAAACTTACACTCGTTGTCGTGGTTACGGCTTAGGTAGTTATTTTCTCTTTTTACATTTCCTGAGCTACGATGCAAATGAAAACAAGGAAAAAAAACAACATTATATATATATATCTATATATAATTATATTTCCTTTTATGATCTGAAAAATAGTTGTTTATTGTAGTTTTTTCATTTTGCAATTCCAATGTCAGTTGAAACGTGGAATTTTAGTTGTTACGTAATATTTTCGAAGTGATGTTTTATGTGTATTGTTTAAGTAAAAGTTTTTAATTCTTTTTAGTGTTTTATTGCTTCGTCGGTTTTTTTTTTTTTTATTTACGATATTGGAAAATTCCGAGTTAAAAGGGTCAGTCAATTTGTGCTGAAAAAGAAATTATTTGTTGAAAGGAAAAGTAATTTTTAAAGTTTTTTTTTTTTAAGGATTCTAAAGTTTAAATAATTTTATTTATTAATGTATAATTTAATAGTTGATTTTTTTTATTTTGTGTGTTTGGAATTGACCAAGTTGTTGTCAAAGTATAAAAGAAAATGACAAGAATATCCTTTCAACTCGAGTAGATTTTTATTGTAAATATTTCCTCTGTGGACTCGAAATAATTTTGAAAATAAAATTCCATTTCATAATATTTAAACAAGAATAATTTTTTTACATACAAAATGAAGGAAAAATAATTAAGGTCAATAAAAATTAAGCATAATGGGTATACCCTCGAAGCAGAACATAACAAAAGCAAGAATATAAAAAGAAATAATAATAAAGGAAGCAAAAGATAAATGGGATTTACTTTTCAACTCTCTGATTAAAAATCCCTGAGGGTTTTAAAAGTTTTCGTTTCTCTTCAAAAGATAATGCAGTCTTTTAAGAGTTTGCTTTGCAACATATTAAAAATTAATGTCAACAGTTACAATTTTTTCCGCAAAAATTTGTTATCGAAGCAATGCAGGCGTTTAATCAATTTTTCAAATAAGTGATCGACTTTTGTTTAAAAATTTTAATTAATTGGATCAAAATCACCGCGAGAAAATTGTTTTATATTTCGTTTTCCGAAACCAACGTTGTAATGACACGAAGAGAAGTTCCGCTCTATGAAAGTTAAAAAAAAAAAAATCGTGGAGCTTTTAAGACGTGAATGAGAAGTCGGTAGGATTTGAAGACGAAGAGGTGGTGAGTTTTAGTCGAGATTCGAGGTCCCCCTTACACTCTCCATCAAGGATAACAACCGTCTGGCATCGTCAAAGGTATTGATTTGGAACTAAATTGCACCGAGCTGCATCGGAGAGAGAGAGGGAATCTTTAAAGTTGAAAATTGTTCACTCATTTCGTGTTTAATGCTCTCGATCGAACCAGGAAGAAAATGAAGAAGGCAAATTATGTTTCTCCGAGTTTAGAAAACGATGGGAAGATAATTGCTACGTTTTCAAGCTTCATTTCTAACTCGATTCTAATTTTGGTTTGGATTATGGTAAGCGGTGGTCGGAACAAATTGTGGCGGATAAGTTTTGCATCAATTCCTTTAAACTCAATTTTCTTTATTAAATAAATGTCGAAATTGCGAAATAATTTTATTATTTAATGTTGAAATAGTATCGATGGTAGTTATTAGTGGATATTAATGGCAGTATAAATCTAATCTGGTGTTTTGTATAACTCAATCAAGGCAAAATAGATAGTAAATTTACGCTTTTATTGAGTGCAATATTCATTGGGATAATGGGTTTAATTTCTTTTAATGGCTTAAACTGGCTGAATCTGATAGCGGCCAGTTGTCTGTAGCTGCTTAGATGGAATTACGGTCGAGAGGCGATATTTTTCACATCTGTCTTTACCAATTAATTGCTCTTTTATTTCCTTTCCTCTGTGTGATTGCAAGTCGTAAAAATTCTATTTTTGTTTTTATCCACTGTTTCGCATGTTGAATTAAAGTGCTAATTAAGTTTATATTGATTTTATAATTTTTCTATTAAATATTCAATGATTTAATTTTGCATAAAACTGTTTTAAATTATGAAATAAAAATTGAGCCATTAATAAATTCATAATTTCTACTATTTGAGGAAGGATCAAGTTGAATTTTATATTTCCTTAAAGATTGTCTAAGATATACTTTGTTAACACCACATGTTTTAAGCCAGATTAAAATTATAATTGCTTCTGGATTTCAGTTAGAATAGAATTATGGGTAATGTCTTTAGTGGTATTTACCCTTAATCTGGATTTAAATTGGTTATAATGTAAATAGAGCAAAGATTATTTAGCATTTGTGGATTTACATTTAAATTCTTTAAATGGAAAACAAATTTTCATTATAATTTAGGTATTTTAGTTTTTGTCAAATGTTCTTATCCTCGAGTAGAAATTCTTGTTCCATTAGCTTAAACTGATGAATGATAAAACCCACTGATTTTGAGCCATTTGCTTGGCTGTGATGCTATGATATCAGAGTTAAGATCTTCTTTCAAACTATTTGTGCACCATCTGCTTATCCAATAATACTTTTAAATGATTGCTTTTTTTGACAGATTTAACAACAAGTATTGATTAAATCGACTATTGTTTTCAAAATGATGGTGGAATAAAATCTTTAAACATCAATGCACTTATTTTACATTCAAATGGTTAAGATAATTTTGATATTACCAATTATTACTAAATTATTGAAATTGGATATTTTTATTTGTTAATTATTGATTATTTTTAAAAATAGAATATTTTGAAATGAATATTTAATTTTTCATGTATTATAGTCTTTTAATGTTAATAATAATTACTATACAATACTTTTTCTTTAAAATGTAAAGGGTCTAATTTCAAAACAATTACTTTATTTAATTCACAATTATTAGAGCAATTTCTTTTTCACTAAGGGGGAAGTAATAACATTTCTTCAGCAATAACATTTCTCGCAAGCTTCTATTAACATTAAAGGTCTTATTTATACTGAGTGGATCTACAATAGCAAACTTTTTCTTCCTGTAGAAGAATAAAATCCATTTCAACTTTTTTTTCCTACTTGGCATTAAGCTTTAACCCATCCCCAACTCAACATTAGATCAGTATACAAAAAAATTCAATTGTTACTTTTCTACTCAGCATGAATCCAAAAATTCCTCATATTTTCCACTGAGTGGAATGTTCACTCTCTATGTGTAGTGAGGATCTGCTCAGTGTGAGCTGGTGACAAAAACACTAATATTTTTTTTTGCTTATTTTTTCTCACTAATGCTTCAGTCCACTATTTGATATTTTTTCAATATTGGGATTTGAGTCTGATTTTTTTTTGAATTATATGCTGTGTTGGCAATAACAGTTACATAAAAAGGCAACGTGTCAACAAAATGATACAAGATTTATTTGCCAACATGATGTTGCCACACTTTGATTTGACACGTGAAATATTAGTCAGCAGATGGATCTAATTTTGTAGCCTAGACAAGTGATGATGAAAGAGTTTGGCAGATGGTGGGAGTTAGAGTACTTTATGAACATAATCTTTTCTAATAATCTTCTTATAGTTATTACTTGTCAGTGTTGATAATAGTTTACACTTTACACCACAGAACCAATTGTAAAATATATTACTACCGTACCACGAGTGCTTGTGTGATTATCGATAATCCTCACAAAAGCTGGAAAATCAATACTCGGAACTGGTGTTTACAGCCTTATTTTCTCTTCTATGGCTGATCACTGATGTTAGGAAGTAGGTGCTGAACTCTCTTCTTAGAAACTTTGCCACTCTGGGTATCTTTAATGTGCAAGGATAATCATTGAAAACATGGAACCAGCTGCTTTAATTCCCTTCCAAAAGAATACCACTCTCTTTTATCCCTAGTCTTCTGACCTTTGTCCAAATCGAACTAGTATCACTTGAACTTACTGGTAGTGAGTGCAATAACTTCCAGACTAATTTTTTAAACACTCATTTACAATCATTATCAACACAAAATTGAAGTAAGTACTAGAAAACTTAATGCCTGAAACTTTATTTTTATTTTCTCTCGAATTATTATTAAATTTTTCTCTGTTTAATAAAGATTGAGCAATTGGCACTTGTACTTATGGGCATTTTATCCATTAATTTGTTAATTATGAACTGATGATAGCTTTAATAAGCAGTTCTCCCTTTAGTAATTAGTTTTTGATTTAAGATGTCTCATTTACCAACTAATCAATACTGATATCCTATATTCCTTTCCATATTTAATTCATCAATTAGCTTTAAAATCCAACCATCATCACTTTTTTTTTAAAACTTTTGATATTCTATACACACAAGTTGAGCTGCACATATTAAAGAAAAAAAATCAATTTGATCACTGTGTGAGAATGAAAAAATTTTCAAGCTGCTGCACACATTCATGTTTGAAAAAGGATGAAATATAAATTATTCTTTTCTATGCACATGAGAACTTTTATTTTTCTATCTCTTGTTCTCTTGTTTAAATTTTTTTTTCAATTTGCCAATAGGGGAGGAAAAAATTGTAAAGAATTAAAAGTTATGTCAATAGATGTGAGGGAAGAAAGATTTTATGGGTTTGAATTTATGAAAAAGATGTAAATGATATTTTTTATTCAAATTTAATGTACTGAAGTTGAAATAAACAAAAAGATGGAACAATGGAAATACTTTTTGCAATAAAAATATAAAAAAAATAAAAAAAAAAATTTTTTTTGAAATTTTTAAATTTTCCATTAATCAATTAATTCTGCTTATTTTAACAAATATTTGATTCACAACTTCAGGGCTTTACTTGTGAGTCGATAATAATTCGATTTAACGGTTCAATAGTACTTGTTTTCGGTGCACTCGTGTTTGCCCAAAGAAATGGCTTTTATTCGCACTTGCACAATTCATCCAAACAGCTTATAAAAATCACAAGTTCGTAGTAGGATTGCAAAGAGCTTCTCTATAAATAAACTGTTTGAACATATTTTCTTTTGACAAATAAGTGCCACTTGATGAATAATGACTTACATCAACACTGTCATTCAGCAAAAAAAAAACTGATTCAATTTGTTAAAGAAAAATCAAATTTAAAAATCTCTTTAAGAGCGATAAAGATTTCATGAACTTAAAATATTTAAATTAAATTTATTTTATTTATTTTATGAATATCATCACAGTTTTGCTTTACAAATTGCAGCGCTTCTTAATGCAAATATGTGGACAAAGTTAAGTATATAACAATTGTGTTTGGTATTTTTCCTAAGAGATTCCGGATACAGTGAAATCATAACAAACGAGTAAACCAAACTCATTCTAGGACTTGAAAACGCTGAATAACTCAGTCAAGAGTGGCCAAATGTTGTCGGTTTGTAGAAATTTATAGCGGAAAATGTACCATAAAGTAGATGAAATGAGAGATTAAAAATAGTGGCCTAAATATGAATCAACTAAGTTTTATCTAAGGTATATATCAAATGAAAATTATAGTAAAAATATTGTCAAGGTGTAGCTTTTGATCTGTTGTGAGAAGATTCCATCTTTAGATATCCTTATTTTTTTTATGAGGCCATGACATTGGTTGTAAAAATGTTCTTAATAGTCTTCTCTGACATGATATACACAGTTACAATTTAGTTTCACTGCCCTAAAAACAGGTATAAATAAGTAGAATGAAAAGTGATGAAAATGATAATTATGATTTTCAATTGTGGTGAAATTTTCTGCTTTTGTTTGTCAAATGAAACAAATGAATTTTCTCTTCACATTGAATTTGCTAGAAAGTAATTCAAAAGCTTAAACTTGAAATTAAAATTTTATCAATTTAGAATGTTGTTTTCTTCTTCCTGTGTGTGTGATCAGCTTTTCTTAAAAGATTGTCATCTTAATGCTGTTGTTTGTGGTTGCTTTAAGATAATGGTGGTCTCTCCAGGCAAAGTCTGATCTTAGGGCCCCTTTTCTCTTTTCCCTATATCTGAAGGGAAATCATACCCGGATGCTGTTAATTACTAGTCCTCGAGGAAACTTGCCATAATATACTATGCAAGACTAAAAAGTCCTCAATACTCTTGTTATCTGTAGCTTGTTATGGGATTGGGCAATGCTTAATGATTGCCATTTCAGTTTTTTATCACTGAGTTTTGAAACCAAGCATTTACATTACACTACAACAATTTACAAATAAACTTTTATTAGTTTTGATGGTTGAAGTTATTGATAAACCAGAGGATGTAAGATATTTCATTTTAATGATGTCTAAATTAAATGTTACAAGACTTTATTATTTCTTGTTTTTTTTTATTGTGGTTTATGATTTTGTTTTTAAAAAATTTACTGGGATTTTCCCTTGGCATTGGTGGTTAACCAGAGCAGCTAAAATATTGCCATGAGGTCAATGTTAAATTAACCAACTACCCATAGGAATTACATTTTCAATTTTTGGTTTTGAAAGGATTTAAGTTACATTTTGTTTTCGAAAAGTTTTAAGAATGTTGTGGTTGAAATGAAAGTACAAGAAGTAATTTATATCAAAATCTAATGTATTTGGTTTCTTTAGTTACATCTGTTTCTTTGAAAGTAGATATTAGAAAATTTGTTATTTTGTTTCTACAGTTACATCTATTTCTTTGAAATTTCATTTCTTTCAATTTTCAATTACAGAAAATTACAGTTTAGTTTCTTAGTATTTGATTTCTCAAGATAATGGTCAGAGGTCAATGACCAAGTGGTCAGTTAACTCAATCCCTTGAGACTCTTTCCTCGTATATAGTTTTAAAGAATTGAAATTTTTATTTAATTATTATTATTTATTATATAAATTTGACATTTTCACGATTGAGAAAAACATGTGAAAATTATTATTATTTTTATTTATTTTATTTTATTACACTTGCAAACTTGAAAATTTATTTTACGATTATTAAAAATAAAGATTAAAGAGTGTATACTTTTCATACTTTTAATCCTCGTAAATAATTCTCGCTTGAGAATTGCAAAGTATGTAATAAAAAATTTAATAAGCAAACTCTTTCGTAATACTTTTCAAAAAGTTTAATTACTTAAAAGTTAATTAGTGCTGGTACAAAGATTTTTAGAGCCATAGGCAAAACCATCTGTTTTGTATTTCTCTGAAACTAATTTCTAATTAAAAATCCTCCATTTATTAATAAGATGCAGGGTAATAGATATTACTTAAGTCAATTACAATTTGACTTTACCCACTTGAATTTTTTCAACCATTGGCAATAAATCAATATATCACAACAAAGCATCTGCTACAATACATCACAGTGAAGATATTGCCTATGTCTTCAATCTATAATCCTGAATGGTCAGCATTTTACAGGCTCTTTCAAATCCATAGAAAATGGTAGTTTCATCAGTCTCGAGAGATTATGGACTAGGTCAGAAATAGTTTTCAAGGACCTAAGAAAATGATGGGAGAAAAAGGATTTGAGTTAAGATAGTTGAGGATTTTCACTTTGAGTGCTGTAAGGGCCATTGATGAGAGAAAACTGAATAAGGATGAGTGTAAGATAAAATATACCATGAGGAAACAGTCTTACATGGGTTTTTTTACACTATTTTATTCTTGAAAGATAATTCAAAAGTAGAATATTGGCTTGATAAACTCATTTACAAAGTGGCAAATTCTGGTTTCTTTAAAATATTTAATGAAAATGCACATTGTGCATTGGTGGCAACTTTCCTGCATGAATTTGCTTTCTTATTAGGCTATTTGCTTGAATAACAAGAGTTTTTATTTAAAACAGGGGCAATATGTTATTTCCAGGATATTAGGCAGTTTGCAAATGAGCTGTAGTTGCATTTATGGCTAGACATTTGTTAGAAATTTCTCTATTTGTATGTCTTTCTCAACTTTATACCTTCAAAACTTAGATCCCCAATCCTCTTACA
The DNA here is from genome assembly GCA_034696185.1 of Henia vesuviana. Lineage (NCBI taxonomy): Eukaryota > Metazoa > Arthropoda > Chilopoda > Geophilomorpha > Dignathodontidae > Henia > Henia vesuviana. The sequence continues at coordinate 3,317 of JAQFZU010001618.1, read as the reverse complement.
AATAATAAAATAAATTAAAGAATAAAATCTCTTTTTAAACACATTTAATATGTGGAAGAAAGATGGTGCTTTTAACTGATTCACATCTAGATTGAATATTTAATGTCTCACATTTACTAACAGAAGTCAGAATATATTGAAAATTTTATTACATCATGTCTTTAAACCATAAAATTTGCATTTTAATCAAAATTAAATATCAAGGCTACCAATAAAGGAGGTATTTTCTGTTCTCTTCTTATCTAAATGTATGCTGAAACTTCAAGTACCAATGGCTACTTTAAAATATAATAATGTTCTGATTAAATGGCTACTAGAGTTATTTAATTTTAGATAAGATCAAGTTCATTGTAAATTAATATGAAATTTTAGTGTTATTTATAAACTTGAGAAATTATTTTCATTTTGTTGGTGAAAAGTTAATTAATTTTCTATTTTTTGCATCTGTTTTTAAAGTATAAATTACTAACAACTAAACATGTTTTTGTTTTCTACTTTTGAAGTGAATGAAATTGAAATGAATGTTTTAAATTAATTTAGAAATAGTATAAAAATAATAAATTACAGTTTGAGAATGGATGTTGACATTCTAACTCTTTAATATCCTCAAAGGTATAATGCCAAAACTGTGTTTTTCATTAGTTCCTAATCCAAGACAGAGCTGCAAGTTAATAGGAAATTTCAGTTAGTTACTCAGGTGCCACAGATTCAAACACAAATCAAAGCTGAATTCAATTCACTTACAAGAGAATTGACTCAAACTATTGCCTATAATCAAGCTGTGTCAGCAGGGTTAGAGACGTGTGTTTGCTGATAGAGAGAAAAGCAAAAAAAATATCTTTTCACTGCTTTATATCGACTGAAATTCGACGACATTTTGAGACATGATACGAGTTTAGCATTCTTAAATCACAAGACAAACTCGATTTCAATGCAAGAATGTATGAAAAGTCTTTAGGAACTGCCAAGACAGCACTTGTCAACTGCTACATGTATGGAATTTTGTAACTTACCTATTAAATCAAAGTTTAGATGCAATTCAGACATTTGGCCATGGGTATTAAAATCCTTAGTTATGCTTATGGCACTATTTTTTGATGAAAATATGAAAAAAAATATATTTTAACTTTCAACTAAACAGATTATTTTAATTTTATTTTTATTCTGAAAATATTTCAAGGAATAAGTCTCGTAAATTTTGGGTTTTAAAATTTGGTTTTCTTTCCTATTTCATAATAATAACTTGTGGGGTTGAAAACTGCATTTTTACCCATTGTCAGTTGTGAACTGAGAATTGCACTTTGACATTTCAATACCATTTTTGCATTGATTTTGTAAACACAACCAAAAGAAGAACTACTGCGAGTAGAAAAAGGCAGAAATTAAAGAGATAACAAATTTAAAAAAAATACATATAATTTATGAATTTGAATGCAATTTTTAATGCCAGATGCGACAAAAGTGTTAGTAGAGCTGAGTTTAACATAATTTCAATAATTTATCACTGCCATAATTGGTGCAAAGAGCCAACACAATTAGATTAAGTCAACTATCATTGCTCTGCACCAATTGCAACTCATTGTTTAAATCGATATTTGACTACTTTTAATAGATTTTTCACCGACTTAATTAATTAATTAATTAATGTATTGAGCTGCTTTTACTAAATGGGTTATGAAGGGAATAACTCAACTCATTGTAATACAATATTGAGATTAATTCAATTGTCACTTAATACTGGGATTTCCAGTGTGATTATCACAATTCTTTTCATTTGATTTCCTTAAAACATTCTCTTTTGAGTGTAGTAATCTTCCATTTGTTTTTATTACTGTTATTTAAGATCAGTTTGAAATGAAATTGTAATTTAATAATAAGTTTTAAGGTGTAATAATCTTAATAAAAGCAGTAAACAATTCTTTAATGATGTTATTGTTAATTAAATGCAAATTAATGTGAATTTGAAACCTTCCACTTTAACATTCAGACGAAAGCGAAGAAAATGTTTACCTTCTTTTCTTACTAGTATTCCGAATCCACCTTAGGGAATACTCAACATAAAGCCAATTTATCACTGATCTTCTACGACCGAATCTAAACCAGTGATTCGTAACTTAGAAAACTCTAGAATCTTTTCATAATTAAAAAAAATTCTGGCTTTTATTCTTATGAAAATTGTATAATTTTCTATAGTAAATAAATAATGGTATAATAATATTTAAATTAAAATTCTATTTAAATAAGACAAGCCGCAAATGCATTGTTTTTACGAGCGATTGCATTATTTTTCTTTCCACTGCAATTTCAACAAGGAATGAATGCCTTTTCGTAAAACCATAACTCGATGTAAACGAGGAACCCGCCCGCAGTCACGGCAATAACAATATTAGAAACGTGTCCACACGACTCCACTCAATTCCAACGGTCAATCCTCAACCACATAAACTGCAATTCTCACTTTATAAATGCCGAAACCACTCGAGAGATGATCCTAAAGCGTTTTCCTCACCACCACCAAACGGCAATCGCACAGCTGCACGTATCGTCTCTACTTTGAAATTCGGATCAACGTCGCAATGCAACTAAACTCGAGACACATTTGCCAACAACACTTTAAAATTTTTTTTTACAGTATTTTCAATTCTTTTAAAAAGAAATTAAAATAAAAATCCACTTTTTAAGTAACTTAAGTCGTTCACTTTGTTACTTTGGCTCGTGCCACTTTCACCTCTTTTTCGCTTTTTTTCGGTGTCGGCGAGATCTTTGAGGTTGAGGCCATCAGATGGCGGCAACTGGGAAATTGCTTCTTTTTTTTTTTACTGAAAAGGTTCTTAGCACTAGGTATTTTGAAGCAGTGATAATTTCTTTTAAGCCTTGCAAGCCGCAAAGTTTGGGTGAAAGCATCGAGAAATTCTGTTTGATCAATGGGAAAACGGTTGGCCTCGTGCCCTTCTGTGCATTAATGGTATTGGTAGGGCGGTAGTGGTGGTGATCAAAGGGTTTTTTTTGGGTCTTTCTCCTATTCACGGTTATGTACTTTTCTCTGAGATGTATGGATTTAATAAAAGGGCGAATTCCGCGAAAAGTTGATTGACACGTGCATTGAAGTGCCCATTTACGTGTTTTTACACCCGAAATTTAATAATATAAAAATGCGCGAGTTAATCGAAATTGGACGTTCGGGAATTTTCAAAGGGCCTTGTGAAGTTCGTTTTTAGTAGTGCCCAAAGAAGAATTCTCATTTGAGGATACCCCAAAATATGAAATTTTAATAAATTTTAAAATTTAATTTAAAAATTTTTTTTTAATTTTTAATG
>JAQFZU010001617.1:0-12492 GCA_034696185.1 Henia vesuviana | reverse complement strand
ATCAGATAAATCTCAAAAATCAGTAAAAATCAGATAAATCTCAAAAATCAGTAAAAATCAGATAAATCTCAAAAATCTCAAAAATCTCAAAAAGTGAAAAATCTCAAAAATCAATTTTAAAAATCAGAAAAATCTCAAAAATCAATTTCAAAAATCAATTTCAAAAAAAAATATCCGAACAATCAGTAAAAATCAATTTTAAAAAAATTATAAAATTTCCAACTGAAAAAAATATTTAAAAAAAAGTCCATCTTGAAACCATCTTAAAATCAAAAAAAGTCAACATCCACAATTAATAAAATTATCATTTCAGGCGTGGAACAACTGGAGTCAGCTACAAATGTAATAATTCCCTCCCATCATTGATGCATTTGTCCTTTATTTTTTATTATTATTTCTTTATTTTCCTTTTATTTTATTTTCCAATTTATTATTATTATTTTTTCTCGTTTTTTCTAAAAAACAAAAAAATGTTAATTTTTCAACCCTCTCCAGTCGAAAAGGACTATAGTTGGGTACATTTAGTAGGTGGTAAAATGATCACAGTATTGAGGAAAAAATATAAAAAAAAAAATTATTTAAACAAATAAAAAAAAAATCGTTAAAAAATAAAATAAAAATGAAAAAGAGGGAAATAAAAAATGTTTCTTGCTACTTCTCACTACTGCAACAATGCACAGCTCTTAAAATAAAAGTAAAACAATTAATTTAGCATAAAATCCGTCATTTATTTATTTTTTTATTTTTAAACAATCATTTTGGATCCGATGGACCAGCGCCACCTGTCGACGTTTCGCTCGGTCGTTTAGTATTAACGTTTTCACTCGAACCGATCACATTTCCACATTGATCGAGAAGAAACATTAATTTACCTTCTTGGTATAGTTTTTCGGTATCGACACCACCGCCGATACAATTTCCATTCACGAATACTCGAGGAACCTTGGAATAAATTTAAATAAATTAAAATTTCGATTTTTCTAAAAAAAAAAAAAAAATCGATATCGTAGTCGATTCATAAAAATCGATTCTTAAAAAAATCGATATCGTAATCGATTCTTAATACAAAAATACCGTTTTTTCCCCCGAAATATCCAGAAGTGCCGTTTGCAATACACGACAATCGTCTCTTTGATTTAATTCAATCGATTCGTATCCAACTCCTAAATTATCAAAAATCTGAAAATAAAAATTTACATAATATTTAAATTTTTTTTAAAAAATATTTAAATTTTTTTTTTACTTACACGTTTCGCCTTATTTGAATAAGGACAATCGGTTTTTGAGAAAATTACAACACAGTTTTGATTTACTACCGAATTAATATATGCAGCTGCATCGTGCATTTTGCTAACATTTTCATCGGATGCTGTTATTGATGTTGTACTCGTAGTACTAATCGAAGCGCCCATTTCACTAGAATTTCTAGACCAAACGAAAAGATGTGAAAATGACCGACGACATAATTTAAATTGACGAATCATTTGAATATGATAATAATAAAATCAAATGCATTATATTTTGCTTTTAAAAGACCTCAAATTTATATTTAAATTCTCTTTTCAAACTTTGTTCTAAAAATAAACGAATTGTTTACTCCGCCATTACTATCCAACGTCATCGCTTTTTAAACGTCATTGATATTATAGAAATATTAACTTTTGTTATATAAAAATTATATTCTACGTTAATTTATGGAGAAAGATCTCTTATTTTATATAAAATTTGTTAAAAACCTAAATATTTAATTTTTAAAACTCGCTGACGTAATAAAATCTCGTATTTTAAATGCAAGTTGAGAAATGATGACGAAACACTATCTAAAAACAATTAAATATGAACCGGTCGTTGAAAAATGCAATTCTCGATGATAACATTGGAGCCACGTTGGAGAATTTAATTTCATACGTGTAATAAAAGATGATTTTATGATTAAATTGTCAGAAATATTTTAAAACGGTAAGGAAACAACATGAAACTTAAAATTAAACAGGGAAAAATATAAATTTTAATATTCACGTATTTATTCCAGCTGTGACTCATTCGTGTTTATTCCAAAACATTCGATGGCGCAGTCGTTAATATCATATTAAAGTAAGTAAATAAAAACACTTTAAAACCATTTTACAATACAAAACTAATATTTAATATCCCTTTAACAGATTCGTATTTAAAAAAAGAAAATAAAAGCAAAAAATGGGTTTGCAAAAAGGAATTTACATCGTCCAAGGCGAAATGATGACAGTCGTAGTGGCAATGAGAAGAGCTTCACGATGGACCCCACATTATAATCATTTAGATGATGAAAATGATCCGTTATTACGTAGTTTTTCAGATTTAAAAGAAACTTTTAATCACATTTCAGGTATAAAAATCGATTTTTTACATTTTTTTTCATTTTTGAAAATTAAATTTTAATTTTTTAAGATTTAAACGAACTCGACCCAAATTCGTATTTGAGTCCATTCCTCGATGTAATTCGATCTGAAGACACCACTGGACCTGTCACTGGATTAGCTTTGTCATCTTTAAATAAATTTTTATCTTACGGTTTAATTGGTAAAAATTTTATTTTAATTTTAAAAAAAATTTATTTTTTTGATTTTTTGCATTTTTTTTTAAGATTCGAATGTTGAAACGGCTTCTGCAACAGTTGAAAGTATAACAGATGCAGTTATACATGCTCGATTCGTTGGAACTGATCCTGGATCGGATGTTTTAGTTCTTATGAAAATATTACAAGTTTTACGTACATTGGTTTTAACACCACTTGGTGTGTTGTTAACTAATGAATCTATGTGTGAAATTATGCAATCGTGTTTTAGAACGTGTTTTGAGATGCGTTTAAGTGGTAATTTTGTGTTTTTTTGTGTTAATTTGGTTATTTAATTTTTTTTTTAAATAGAATTATTAAGAAAATCAGCTGAACACGCGTTAATTGATATAGTTCAATTACTTTTTACACGTTTACCTACTTTAGCTGATGATATTAAAGGGAATTCTGGATTCAAAAAAGTATATAAAAATTAAAATTTTTTAAAAATTTAATTTTTTTTTAATAATAATTTTTTTTTAGTTGAAAATGAGAGCTGGTGGAATGGATCCGAATCGAAATAAAACGAGAAAACGTTCATCGCCACATCAAAAACATAAAAAAATAATTTCTGCCAGTTCTAGTTCACAAAAATTAGAAGAATTAATTGAAAATTCAGAAATTCAATTAAATTCAGTGGTCGCATCTCCCGACAGTGGTCTTGGGTCACCTCAAGGAAGTTCGTCGCAATCGTTGAACCCTTCGACGACAGAAAAAAGCCAGGAATCTGAAAATATCGAACAAATTCCGAGCGCAACGTCGTCTTTGGCCGCGACACCCATCGAAAGTGACTTGGAAGTCCAAATTAAATTCAAAACGGACGATGAAATGACCGAAAGTCCTAAAGAAGATACGATTTTAGATGATAAAGAAGTGAATTTAATTTAAAAATAATTTAAAATTTCCAAAATTTAAATTAATTTTCATATTTTCAGACTAAATTATTCGATTTTCAAGCGAAAGAGAATTTATCAGAAAGTACTGACGATTTGGATTCGGTTTTAACATCGGTTGATAACGAATTTATTAATTCTCAAGGTGTTCGATTCACTCAGAAACAACACATTAAAGATTGTAAATTTGAATAATTTATTTAAATTTATGCTAATTATTTTTTTAAAATTTTTTTAAAATTTAAAGGTGCGACTGGTTTACCCGTTCCCTACGGATTACCATGCATTAGAGAATTATTTCGATTTTTAATCTCCTTAATTAATCCAATCGATAAGTAATTTTGATATAAATTAATTTTAATTAATTTATTAATTAAAAAAAATTTAATATTTCAGGAGTAACACGGATGTGATGATTCACACTGGATTAAGTTTATTAACAATTGCATTGGAAGTTGGTGCTGATCACATTAATAATTTTAAATCGTTATTAAGTCTTGTTAAAGACGATATGTGTCGAAATTTATTTGCTGTGCGTTGATATTTATTTTTAAATATAAAATAATTAATTTATTCATTTTTTAATTACAGTTAAACGGATCAGAGCGTATAACCGTCTTCACTTCGATGTTAAGAGTTTGTTTTCTTCTTTTCGAATCACTTCGTGGACATTTGAAATTCCAATTAGAGGTTTAATTAATTTTTAATTAATTTTTAATTAATTTTTAATTAATTTTTAATTAATTTTTAATTAATTTTATTTAAATATTTAAATTTTTTTTGTTGCTTTTATAGATGTATTTAGTGAAATTAATGGATATAATCGCATCTGAATCGTCACGAATATCGTACGAACAGCGGGAAATGGTTTTAGATGCATTAATTCAATTATGGAGAATCCCAGGATTAGTTACAGAATTATATTTAAATTACGATTGCGATCTTTATTGTCATAATTTATTCGAGGATTTAACTAAACTTTTATCAAAAGTAAATATTTAAATTTTTTTTGCATTTAAATAAAAATAATTTAATTTTTTTTTCATTTTTAGAATGCGTTTCCAGTCACTGGTTTATATTCGACTCATTTATTATCATTAGATGCTTTATTGACTGTCATCGACAGCATCGAATCGCATTGTTACAGTCGAATATTAAGCGAAAGGGAAAATCAAGAAAAATTACAAAATCCTGACAACAAAATCTTAATTAACGACAAAGAAATGGACGAACAGCAACAAACGGCCATTGAAAATCCACTTTTGCTCGGCGTATCGGGTTATATGTTGGCTAATTATTTAATAAAGAAAAAACCATCGAATAACGGTAATTTATTTTATTTTAATATTTAAAAAAATATTTTTTTTTTATTTTTTAAAATAATTTCAGTTTCGAGTCCAAAAATTAGTCAAGATAGTCGAAAATGGGAAAATATTCCAAATCATGAAGAAATAATGGCCATTAAACACAAGAAAAAAGTATTTTAAAAAATATTTTAAATATTTTAGTAAATTAAATAATTTTTTTTTCAGTTATTAGCGAACGGTACCGAACATTTCAATGTTAAACCGAGTAAAGGAATACAATATCTTCAAGATAATAAATTATTAAGTGTCGATGGTGATCCGAATGAAATAGTTGCTTTTTTAAAGGAAAATCCGAAATTAGATAAAAAGAAAATAGGCGAATATATCAGTAGTAGGAAAAATTTCAATGTTCTCGAAACATTCGTAAAGTAATTTTTATTTATTTAAATTAAAATTTGTTTTAAAAAAAAAATTAAATATTTTCAGATCGTTTAATTTCGAAGAAACTCGTGTCGATGAAGCACTTCGAATGTATTTAGAAAGTTTTCGACTCCCAGGTGAAGCACCAGTCATTTCATTATTATTAGAACATTTCGCTGATCATTGGCACGTGAGTAAATTTAATATTTAATTATTATCGAAATGAAAATTTAATTCTAGAAAACAAATGGCGAACCATTCGCTAATAGCGATGCGGCATTTACGCTGGCGTATGCAGTCATCATGCTCAATGTCGATCAACATAATAATAATGTTAAAAAACAAAATAATCCAATGACACTCGAGGTATTTAATATTAAAATATTTAAAAATTTTAATTTTTCAATTTTACAATTTTTAGGATTTTCGTAAAAATCTAAGTTACGTCAACGGTGGTCAAGATTTCGATCAAGACATGTTAGAAGACGTTTACAATGCGATAAGAAACGATGAAATAGTAATGCCGGCAGAACACACAGGAATAGTTAAAGAAAATTATTTATGGAAGGTTAATTAAAGCAGAAAAATTTTTTTTTAAATAACAAAATAAGTAAAAAATTAAATTTTTAGGTTTTACTACGCAGAGGAACAACAAAAGAAGGAAATTACGTACACGCACCGAACGGTACCTTCGATCACGATTTATTTTCCCTCATATGGGGTCCGACCGTCGCAGCTTTATCATTTGTTTTTGATAAAAGCTCGGACGAAACTATAATTCATCGTTCTGTATCTGGTTTTAGGAAATGTGCAATGATTTCAGCGCATTATGGCATGAGTGACGTGTTTGATAATCTCGTTATTTCACTTTGCAAATTCACTACTTTGCTCAGTTCGGTCGATTCACCCGAAATTTTATCAATCACTTTCGGTAGTAATGCGAAAGCACAGTTGGCGGCTAAAACTGTGTTTAATTTGGCTCATAGACACGGCGATATTTTACGTGAAGGATGGAAAAATTTATTGGATTGTTTGTTACAACTTTTAAAAGCGAAATTGTTACCGAAGGAATTAGTCGAAGTAAATTTTTAATTTTTAAAAAATATTTTTTATTTTTAAAATTTTTTAATTTTTTTTTTAAATTTTAGGCCGAAGATTTCATTGAAGCGTGCGGTCAAATATCATTAATCCGCGAAGAAATTCCATTGCAGCGAGTTGATGGAGGACTTTTCAGTTCGTTTTATTCGTATATAACTTTAATGTCTGAATCTCAAAGTCAAAAAGGACCCACACCGGAGGATATCGAAGCTCAGGAAAGAGCTAGAAATTGTATTTATGAGTGTCAACCCGAGCATTTAGTTACAGAATCAAAGTTTCTACAAATGGATTCGCTTCAGGAATTAGTTAAAGTAAGTTTTTAGTATAATTTAATTTTAGTTTTTTATTCTCCAATTTTTAGTAGAATTGTCGTAAAATCTCATGGAATCCCATTTAATCCTATACAATCTTGTGGAATCTTGTGGAATCTTGAAAAATCTCGTGGGATTCTTGTAAAATTCTGTAGAATGTCATGGAATCTAATAGAATCACAAAGAATCACATAAAATCTTGTTGAATTCCATAAAATCCTGTTAAATCCCATGAAATCTAGTTGGATTCCCATAAAATTCCTTGAGATTACAATCGCGATGAATCCCATTCAATTCTGTAAAATCCCATTGTGTTCCTATAAAATTCCCTTGGATTCCTATAAAATTCCCTTGGATTCCTGTAAAAATCTGTGGGATTCCCATAAAATCTCGTGAGATTTCATGCAATCGCGTTGAATCCTTCGTGAAATCCCATAAAATCCCGTGAAATCTCATAAAATCCCGTGAGATTCCATTCAATCGTGTTGAATCGTTCGTGAAATCCAATTAGATTTCCGTAAAATTCTCATAAAATCCCATGGGATCCCACGAAAATACAGTCACTTTGAATCCCTAAAATCCCATTGAATTCTAAAATCTCAAAAATCTCAAAAATCCCAAAAATCCCAAAAATCCCATCTAACCTTGTGGAATCCAATCAAATCCCATATAATCGTATAAAATGTCGCGTAAAGCGAATAAAAGTGAACCAAAACTAAATTAATTTTAATTCTAATTTCAGGCCGTTATATTTGCATCTCACGCACCAGACACTCACATATCATTGACGAGTTCGTACGACGAAGATGCGGCCGTATTTTTCTTGGAACTTTTAATTAAAATCGTACTGCAAAACAGGGATCGTGTGACCGTCGTTTGGCCCAATATACGCGATCACATTTACAGTTTAGTGATGGGTGCGAGTGCGAGCGAACACATTTTCCTCATGGAACGAGCCGTTGTTGGCATTTTACGACTCGCGATTCGTTTGCTACGACGAGAGGAGATGACGGCTCAAGTAAATAAAAAAAAAATTAAAAATTTTTAAAATTATTTTTTAATATTTAAATTTTTTTTCAAGGTGCTTCAGTCACTGCGCATGCTCCTTTTACTCAAACCACAAACACTTTTTAAAGTATCGAAACAAATTTCGTGCGCTTTATACGAACTTTTAAAGACGACTGCGGCGAATATTCATTCGGTTCAAGATTGGTCGACGCTTTTTACGTTACTCGAATGCGCAGGCGCAGGCGCACGACCACCGAGGATATTAAATGGGACTATTTTGGAAACTAACGATACGACTATCGATACTGGTTATTTATAAATCGATTTTAAGTTGATTTTTTTTTTATTTGAAATTTTTTTTTAAATTTAAGGCGCTCAATCTGATTCGGAAATCAGTTCTGGACACGTTACTGAATCGGGACAACCTTCGGATAGAGGTTACATGTCCGATGGCGAGTTATCGTATAATGGTAATCGTCAGTCTCCGCATCATGTTTTACATACGAACGATTCGGGTAGCAGTGCTGGCTCTGGTGGATGGATTTTGGTATAAAATTAGAAAAATTAATGAAAATATGCAAATTTTTTAATATGCAAATTTTTAGAAATTTTTAAAAATTAATTAAATTTAAAAATATTTTTTATTTATAAAAATTATTAGAAAATTGACGAAAATTATTTTATTATTTTAATTTACAAATTAAAAAAAATATTTTAAATATAAAAATTATTTAAAAATCGATTTTCTAATATTTAATTTAATTATTATATATTTTAGGTTGGCAAAGAGGGAGAAATCGAGACTGTCCAAGTTCGTCCACTTCCTGTTAACCAATACAACATCATTTTCCAACGTGAATTACTCGGACACGACACAACTTCTTTTCTCAAAGCGTGCGAATCTCTCGCATTTCTCGTCCGCGACGTCGCGCACATTACACCACAAAATTTCGAGAGTTGCGTACACTGCATTCGAACATTTGTCGAAGCCAGTTTAAACGGAGGTTTTTTATAATTCAATCCTTTCAATTTCAACAAATTAAATTTAATTAAATTTCCAGGAAAAAATTCGAACGAAAAACGCATTTTAAAACATCGTGAAACAAGCAAAGAACGACCGAAACCAACTAAATCCATACGACAAATTAATAAACGAAATCGTACTCGAACGTCTAGTACCGGCTACCAAACGGACGATATGGATGATACGGAAGAAACTCTCGGTACTTACCACCAAGTATCGATTCAATTGTTGGATTTGATGCACACGTTGCATACTCGCGCAGCCTCAATATTCAATGCGTGGGCTGAAGAAGAAAAGAAATATAAAGGGGATAATGCGGCGGTAACTAGCGATTTATGGAGCAAATGTTGGTGTCCTTTGTTACAAGGTATAAAATAATTCAAAATTAATTTTAAAAATTAAAAAAAATTTTTTTTTTAGGTATCGCGAGATTATGTTGCGATTCGCGCCGAGTTGTGCGCACTTCTGCAATGACGTATTTGCAACGTTCGTTATTAGTTCACGATTTGCAGACTTTGACACCATTGGAATGGGAATCGTGTTTTAATAAAGTAAAAAAAAATATTAATTAAATTAAATTAAACTAATTACATTTTTACAGGTTTTATTTCCACTTTTGGCAAAATTATTGGAAAATTTAAATCCGAACGATCCGGTCGGTTTGGAAGAAACACGCATGCGCGGTGCAACTTTATTATGCAAAGTAAACAAAATTGATATTTAAATTAAATAATTAAATAATGTTATAAATTAAAAATTTCAGGTTTTCTTACAACATTTGAATCCACTTTTAACCCTTTCAACATTCACAGCACTTTGGCTTACAATTCTAGATTTCATGGATAAATACATGCACGTTGATAAAAGCGATTTATTGGTAACAATTCCATTTAAAATTTTATATTTTATTCATTTTTTTAATTTTTCAGTACGAAGCGATACCGGAATCTCTTAAAAACATGTTATTAGTAATGGAAACCGCTGGAATATTTCAATTCGCGGATGGTAAATCGCAATTGTGGACCATAACGTGGGACCGAATCGATGCTTTTTTACCTGGTTTAAGAGACGAAGTATCAAAGTCGCAGCAACCGGTCGAAGCAAAAATTAAACCGGTCGAAATGACCGAACAAATCGAAGGTTTAAAATTAGAAATTTAAATAAAATAATTTAAATATTAAAAATTTAAATTTTATTTTAGAAATTCACGTCGAAGAATTACCGAAATTAGTTTCGTCAGACATTTTCACACCGACCAATTCGTCTATTATTTTACAACCGCCATTACCAAGTCCTACAATGCCACGCACGACTTGTGTGACAAACACACCAACACCAACAATACCACTTATTTTACCGCCGAGTGTTATGGGCGATGTTGGACTTAAAAATAATCCTCAAGTAAAAATTTAAATAAATTTACATAAAATTCAAATTTTTTTTTAAAAATTTTTTTTTTCTTTTTTAGATACCCGGGAATACGACTTTACCTTGAAATTTTTAAAAAACAAATTTAAAAATTAATTTTATTTTTCTAGTCTTTAAAATTCATTTTTTCAAATATGTAAAATTTGTTTTTTTTTCTCTAAATTTGTACGAAAAAAATTATGTACAGTAAAATTTGAATTTTTCAATTTGAATTTTTCTCATTTATTATTCATATTAAACACTTATGTATTTTTTTTTTTAAAAATTAGAAATTTTGAATAAAATAAAATTGTAAATATTTTAGTAATTCAAAATTAGCATTTTCTCATTTAAAATTTTATTTAAATTTGAATATTTTTTTTTTGAATAAATTAACGATTTAATGATTTTAGTGTTTTTCTTTAGTTTTAACAAACACTTTGCACTTTTAGTACGGATTTAAAAGCAGTAATAAATTTTAAACGTGTTTTGTATTTTATTACCCGCTTAAAGTTCATTGGCACCCGTTAAATTTAAATATTTAACTTTTTAATGCACATTTATAACACATTTACATTTATCGACCACAGATGGCGCTAATCTGGAATTTACCCTAAATTTACAAATTTTATTTGTCAGCATTTTACTTGCTTTCTTAATAGAAGAGTGGCTGAAACTAAGTGTTATAAACTCGTAAATGGCATTTAAACAGTTAAGTTCGATGATTCCTTATTTTAAACACGTTGAAAATGTTATTTTTGTTACTCGCGTAGGCGAAGGCAGTGGAGCGACGATAGCGAATGGAGTTGAGTAATCAATGCTCGTTTGATGTTGAGCTGAGGGATTAAGGACGTAATACAATGTTATTTTATAACAATTATTCCAAATTAATTTTATGGAGAGTTACAATCGTCATTTTCATTTTGACATCCATCATTTCAGTCACTTTTTATATCCCGGGTATGTATAATTCTTTTTAAAAAAAATTTTTAAAAAAATTTCGAAGTAAAAAAAAATTAAATTTACAAAAATAACAAAATTCTATTAAAATAAATTAATTTTCTTATTTAAATTCACCAAAAAAAAAAAAAAAATTAATGGCGTGGGATTTGCAGTGAAGCGCCACCCACAGGGGGTCTCCGCGACTTATTGGAGCGTAAAATCCAATCACAACAAATCTAAAAATAAAAGAGAAAAAAAAAGAAATTGGATTGTTTGAACTGTAATTGGCCAAAAGGAAAATAAAAACAAGTTGGATTACGTGACACAATGGCTTTATTTAGGCCAAGAAATCAATTCCGAGCACTTTACCCAACGTCGCGTAAATCAACAAATAAAATTTTAAAAAAGGCAAATCCAATGTCAATTTTACTCCATTTTACTAAATAAACACTTCAAAGTCACATCCAGATCCTAATATTTATTTAAAACATTTTAGTACATCAGATAATCCATTATTTTAAAAATTTACTTTCGGTTTCGTTAAATTCTCATTAAAGCGCCCTCTGCATTTAGAATTTTAAAAAATTTTAATTTTTAAAAAAATTGTTTAATTAACATATTTTAAAGTTCAGTGACCGTAATAAGACGAAAATAAATTTAGAATTAAATATTTATTTAGAAAATTAAATTTTTGTTTAAATTATAATTTTTAATAATTTTAGGTTCGGCGTTTATTAGATGCGTTAAATGTTCATCGGATGAAACTTCAACGTGTTTAAACGATCCACCAGAACCAGTGAGTTGCTTAAAGAAGGAAAAATACTGCCAGACTGTTACTAAAATTAACAAAACGGGTAAGTTTCGATAAACAAGCAATGACGTAGGGGGACGACATTACTTGAAATCTTGTACGGGCTGTGATTTCAGATTTCAAAAGCTTATGAAATCTTGAAATATGGAGAAATCCGTAGAAATCCTGAAATTTGTAGAAATTTTTTGAAATCTTGAAATTTGTAGAAATTTTTTGAAATTCTGAAATCCGTAGAAATCCTTTGAAATCTGTAGAAATCCGTAGAAATTTTTTGAAATTCTGAAATCTTTGAAATCTTTTGAGATCTTGAAATCCTGAAATCTGTAGAAATCTATTGAAATTCATGAAATGATAGACGAAACCATGAAATCTTGGATGAAATTATGAAATCTTGGATGAATTCATGAAATCATTCTCGAAATTCCATGAAATCATTCACGAAATTCCATGAAATCATTCACGAAATTCCATGAAATCATTCAAAAAAATCTACACAAATTCTAAAATCCACTCAAATCCTCTAAAATCCTAAAATCATCAAAATCTTGAAATCCAAAAATCCTTAGAAATCTTAAAAACTTCTGAAATCCAAAAATCTTTAGAAATCCAAAAATCTTTAGAAATCCAAAAATCTTTAGAAATCCAAAAATCTTTAGAAATCCAAAAATCTTTAGAAAT
>JAQFZU010001616.1:0-12493 GCA_034696185.1 Henia vesuviana | reverse complement strand
TTCCAAACTTTCTCCAAACATCTGAATATTGAATAATTCCATCCTTACGGTAATAAGATCTTTAATATTCAAGACCATAGTCATAACTAAACGCAGTAGCAAACAACTTTAAGTCTGTTTCGAAACGAACCTTTGGCCTCAACCCAAAGCACAAAGACTAAGGTAATCAGCAGGTGGCATTTGCAGCGAAAGGATAAAGATCAGCAAAAGGTTCCTGTCGAATCATACGTGTGAATTCCAGGTGAAATGTTCCCCATCGTAGCAAAAAAAAAGTGTTCGACCGAATCCCAGAGCCCCGAGTCTTGAGAAAATCGACTTGTACTGGATCTTCCACCGGATCAATAGTTTGAGCACTTAAGTTGCAGCCCACAGCTGCTTCGCTGTAACCGAAGACACTTATGCAACATGTTTTGTGCTAAAGAAAAGTTGAATGTAGATACGTGTGTTGAGATTTGACAGGCCCAATTTGTATGACAAGTGATGGAGAAGAATAGGGTTTTGGATGCGAGTTGAAAGTCCGATAATCGGATTGCTTCGATGCTATTTCTTTAGTAGGAAAACGGCCTAAGCAGCACATCCATCAGCGGCTGATCCAAGTGACTGCTCAGAGTGTCTATCGGAAGGACACAGCCGTTTGGGCTTTGCATATTGAACTGGGTAAGTTATTTTCTTGCAAGGTCTGGCTTCGGCAGATATGAGCCCAACTACCATTCGACAAATGCCATTTTACGTACTCGTTAATTTGAATTTTAAACTTTTAAGCTACGATTTGGCTCGTGTCATTTATCAGACATTTTACGTTTGCAAATATGTTTTAATAACCTTTAATGATCATTGGATGAAATTACATCGTTTAATGGTAACGAAATGGATTTTTAAGTTTAAGTCGAAATTTTAAAAATAAAATTTCGAGGTCAATTTTTGCACGTCAAAGTGACTGCTGGTCAAAATTGAACAGTTTTAAGCGATCGGGATACGCTTAGAAACACCTGCGACTGTGTCGAATTTATATACGCGTTGAATTGCACATACGACGTTAAGCTTATCGATTAGACACGGATTTGATTCGGGTCGACGGATTTGACGACTTAGACTCGTTACATTCACATTCCCCAGGGAAATAAAAAGTATCGAGCTGAATGCACTGGACAAATATTGTTTACGACATTCATACGTAATTAACGAGCGCATGACTTAATCGACTGTGAATACTTTTCACGTAATCTCATTACGTTGCGGTCAAAGATCAAAGTTGATTAAATAGAAAATGAAGTACAGGTCTGCGCAATCGCCTGCTGAGTTTATATTTGCAGAAGTGGACACGACAGTGAGAAAAGGTCAGTGCTGTCTGTATCGCCTTAGTGTGAGTGTGTTGACATTTGAACCCTTTAGTTACCATCCAAAGTGATACTGATAGTGTCTTCATGAAAGTTAATCAGTTCGGTATCGATCGTTTCCACCACTAAATCCCCGTGACTGGTCACGGACCGTCGAAAACGCCATCTCACGTCACTTCACCCTTTCTCTCGCCTTGTTCGGTTGCGTCGACGAATGCGATTTGACATTTCCTTATCATTCAGATGATCCGTTGGGACCTTTTCGGCGTTGCGTAAGCGCGAGTGCGAGCGCGTGGCCGTTTCGTTTGAATTTCATGAAGGAAAAAAATCTCTTTGCAACGAGATAAAAATTTATTGGTCGATGCTGTACCAGTGAAACGATGTGGGAGGGTGAGGGGAGGATGTCCGAGGGAAAATGGCTACCGCATGATTTGTGATGAAGACTCGTTCTAACGATTCCATCGAGCGTTAGGGCCTCACTTGTAGCTTATATACCGTTTTTTTTTTATATTGACAGATGGACGACAATTCCCAACAAAACGATTTATTCTATTTCTTTTTGTCCGCTTATTTTTCCTTTATGTTATTTTATTATTATTGTTTATTTATTTATTTTTCCCTCGTTTCAATTTGTTCTATAAACCAAATTTAATGGAATTTGTATTTGTTTATAATTTTTTTTCTAATTTTAAGAAGTAAAAAAAATTGAGTTTCATCAATTTTCATTTGATTGAAGTTCACTTTAAAAAAGCGATTTTAAAAGCTATAAAAGACTAAAAGAAGTAGATTTTAAGCGAACCGAGAGTAGGATTTAATCGGCCAATACAATCTTAACTCTTTTTATGCAGTCTCGTTAAGCGACCCCCAAACAAATGGCGCGCTTTTCCCTTCCTCCTCCCTCGACTTGGCACCACCAGTTGAGAGAAAAGGGTCCATGAAAGCAGAGATGAAGCAACGCACTTAACGAAATGGAAACGTCTCTCGAGACTTTTTCTTTCTCACGTTGGTGCAAACTGAGTTCCATTACCGTCGAATGTGTGCGATTGCTAAGACACAGTCAGTCATCGCAATAATTCGCCGGTGGATTTGTACCTATTTTTACAATGTGTTGGATGATAAAAGAGGCGAGCGAGTGATGATGATAAAAGCCATTCATCACTCCCCAGAGTGAGATGAGAATGTCAATTGACTCGGAAATGGTCAAACACCGATTGAAAATCCTAAAATCGTTTCGATTCTTCCGTGTTTTGGCATTGAATCAAATGAAATTTATTTTAGTCTCATATGTAAAAGTTTAATAAATTTAATGTTTGTTTGTTTGGGTTTTTAATTTTAAATTTTTTTCTTTTTCTGTCGTCATTATTTATACATGATTATTTAATGGCCGTATTAAGTAGCTTCTAATTATAAATAAATACAAACAAATGTTTTATTTAAAAACAAAACAATTTTAAAATAATTTTTAAACTTTTTAATTTTATACTCATCATTTAACATTAACTCCAACATTAAATTTAAATTCGATTCACTGAATTTTCACTTTTAAAAAACTTTTCACATTAAAAGATTAAATTGCAGTTTGCACTTTAATACATTCGTAATTTATATGCTCGTTTTAACACAGGAAAAGAAAACATAAAAAAAATTATTTTTTTCAATATTTAAAAAAAAAAATGCAAATATTAAATTAAAAATTATAGTCGATTATATATTTTTAGATGAAGAAGAGTGAATTAAGTTTAGAACAAAGGTTAATATCCTTTTTACAAGTTGGCTCAAATTCAGCGCACGTTCGTTTTAGAGTATCATCAATGAGTTTGCACGCAGTTTTTAGGTGAAACGTTTCGCGAATCGCGATGCAACAACCACCAGTGATGCGCGCATCAAACGTCCATGAAATGGCCACGGTCCTGCGAGGGCATAATTTTCTAATTTCATCGCACTCCCAGAGTTTCTCCAGAGAGCGTCAGCGGGATGGATCGTAAAGTGGCTTGATGAGAGAAATCGAGGAAAGACCCGAAACAGACAGCGAAGGCCGACGGGGTAATGGAAAAATCGGCCCAGCTCACGCCAACACGTCTTAATTGAAGATGGAAGATGCGCGCCCTTCCAACGTGATGAAAGGCTCCACTTCATCAAACAAGGGCGGTCGCTCACTCTAATTCATCTCATTCCAAACTCATCCCTTTTACTTAATATAAATGACCTGTCGTCTCTTAAAAAAATTCGCGAACCTCATCCTCTTATTTTTTTTTTTATTTCGTGACTCGTATATTCCGAGTCGATGTACGTATATTTAGGAAGGGAAAAAAATTCAAAGGAAGCTTATCTATAAAGAAGTTTGCGCCTGCTGCTTTTCGATGACCCACCCAGAATTCAGTGCGAGTTGATAAGATAAAAAGGTGATCGCAACTGTTTCGGGACTCGCGGATCCATCAAAACCGATCGCAATTTCCCTTTATTTCGGTCACTGCCCGTGAAAACTGATAAAGTTTGGGAATATATTTTTTGGTTGAAAAGTTGATTTAATAGTTTTTTTTTATTGATGGTTTTTAAGTAGTTTTGTTTTTATTAAGAAATCAAAAGATTTTTCCGCCATCTTACACTTAATCCCATGTTGGGCAGTGCGACGTTAAACCTAATTAGACGTTTCCTTCGGCAGTTCCACTCGCCCACCAAAGTAACGAGAAAGGTCGCCTTTGGCGACATCAACGAGTTAACTTTAGTATTCGGTCATGAAACTCGTCTATTTTCTAATTGAGAGCTGATGGACATTATTTAATTATAATCATTACAAATGAGTTCCGAAATTGCGATGAAAATTTAATATCTTAAATCTTTGCTAATTTCGTAACAAAAGTCACCAAATGTCTGTTTTTTAGGTGGAAACTGCGAATTAAAAGTCGAGTCAAGTGGGATTAATGGATTGTCGTAATGGAGTGTCGTGACCTGTTCTTAAATGCATTTCACATCGTTTTTCAAATTTAAATTAAAAAAAAAAATAAAATAAAATTATCAAATTTCTAAATTATGCAATGCGTTACGAATCTCTAATTCGCTGTTATCAATTTAAATTCGTCTGAAAAAAAAAAATTTTACGACCCATTAAATTTTCGTTTCACAGTTATCAATTTAAAAAACCGTCGAGATCAACTCAGGAATTAATTATACGAGTTGAAAAAAATTGCCTCTCGTTTAATTTGAGACTCTCAACTTGAATAAGCGTAACACATGTTGCTTACCGAAATACGAGAAGTGACTGAGATCTCCCTTCCACTTTCGTCGTCTAAATATTCCTGGCCGTGATTTACCCTCATTTTTTTCATTCCGTGATGATGTCGATGTTGGTGATGGTAAAAATTCTGCATAACGTCCTTTTCTTCATCCTCCGCATCTCTTTTTGTTCTCGGTTTGTCCTCTTTCGGCAACGAATTCGCTATCGTCGACGCGTTGCTTATACGGCCGAGAAGTAACGCGATTCGATCGAAGTAACGCGAATCTTTTTCCTTTACTCGCGAATGTCTTTCCCGCACGCATCGTGCACATTCGAGGCCAGCGACTTGATATAAGTATACGGATATGACTACCGAAGATATAACGATGAAGAAAAGCACGAGGACGAGAGAGTATAATACGCGGATGTGATATTGAAGGCGAGCGGCATCCGCTCCTGCCATCGCCCGAGCCACGTGTGTGTGGCTGGGCTCTCGAATGAACTCCGTGTTTCAAACACATCACCACGTGTAAATACTGGGGGCGCTACTTGACTGTGACGACCGACCATTGATTATGCAAATTCTTTTTATCAGCTGATTTTAAAATTTTTATTTCGGGATTTTACAAAAATTTAAATAAAAATTAAAATTTACATTTTAAATTTTTTTAATTGAAAATTTATTTTTTTTGTTTAGATTTTACCAGGGGTTACAAATTTTTGTTAAATGACCGGGATTTTTTCCACTTAAAAATATTAATTGTTTTTTCCCTTCTTCAGTTGCGGCACCTTCAGTTTGAATCCAATTTCGATCGATGAAATAGTCTAATAAACTGTGTGCTTCTTGTATTGTATAGTGCATTACGGGGATAGGGATGAAAGGATCGAATAATTCGAACCCTTCTTTGCCTAATAAATATCTGGGAAATTCTGTTTTTCTATAGTCCGCATGATTTGCCAAATCGCAAACCGTAGCCACAATTGCTGCATTTTTCTATAATAAAAAAATAATCCGATTAATTTCGATTTATAAAAAAAATAAGTGAAAAATTAATTATAATTACCCAATCGTTTTTAATTAATTTTTTAAATGCATGAATTAACGTGATTTCTTCAACAGTGATTGGAGTTCTGTCTTCACGTCTCAATCTGGTCGGTCCGAAAAATGCATTCGCTCCGTGAATACCGACAAATACTCGAACATTTCCAGCCGATGCGTGTAATTTGATTTCTTTAAGCAACACTGCGACGCAGTCCGATGCAAATTTCACTCTGTTTATACCCTTTTTAAAACATAAATTTATAAATTTTGTATTTCTCAATTTTATTATTTTATAACTTGATCAACTATTTCCATCAAAGGTTTATCTTTGTCCGTTATTTCTCGTTGGGTCCATGTATATTGCTTGGAAGTTCTTAGCTGTATATAATTTCTCTTTTAAATTAATATTTTTATATTAAAATTTACTTTTTACGTCTAATGATTTCAGTAATTCTGCATTTTGCGATTTAAAATGCTTTAACCAAAGTGATGCTTCGACTGGTTGGTCGATTCGTCCTTCCCGAGTTTCCGACGGACCCCATTCTTTGCACCAACGAATCCACATGGGAACTACAACAGAATTAATTTAATGATTTAAATTAAGAATAAAATATTGTAAAATTACCCCAAGGGACGTGAACGATGAGCCATTGTTTCCTCATGGCATAATGAAGTAAATGAATTAAACTCAGAGATTTTCCGCAACCCAATTTACCATCTAATTTATTAAATTATGGATTTTTTTACTTTAATTTTTAGTTTTTCAAATATTTAGAGTAAAGGATACAGAGAATATATCTAATGGCTGGATTTGAATAATTCGCATTATTCAAGCAGTCTATGATTTCTAATGCTGGTTTTCGAATCATAATCGCAAATTCGTTAAATGTTACTATCTGAAATTGAGATTAATTAACGTTAAAGTCAGATTTGAATTTTTATAATTGTTACATTTCTTTTGACTGTTGTATCAATTGCTCCAATTGCATGTTCAAGTATAAGTTTGTGATCTTCGGAAGGAATTACGTAGAATTGGCATTCGTGCTGAAGTTGATGGTTTATCTATTAATAATATTAAATTATTATTATTATTATTATTCGGAATTTTTGTTTATTTGTTGAATTATTTTACCGGGTTTTGTTCGATGCATCGGAAATACGAAGGTAACACTTTAGCTTGAGCTTCAGTCGAAAATGCTATTCGTTTAAATAAATTCAAACCAGTTTTAAGTTTAAATGATCGAATTGCAGTTGTAGAAAACATCTTAGTTTACTGTAAATAAAGATTTAAATCATCATTTAAACTCGAGATTTACTTTGAAGGCATCACCTTTTTAGTTTATCCAATTCTTTCACAGATGTTAACACCATCTCTCGATAATATTTTAAGTACTAAGAAACCTTAAGAAAAAATTAGATTTTTACTTACGAAATAAAAATTGCGAAAGTTAATACGGACACAAAGAAAAGTTAAAAATTTTATTTTATAAAATAAAATCCATTAAAAACAAAATAAAAATTTACTTTAGCTTATTAAAGAAAAATTTATTATAATAAATTTAAAAAAACAATTTCAAGTTTTCTTGTGAATATATTTTAATCACAAAATAAAATTCCAAAAACTTCGAATAAAATAAAATAACTAAAACCCAAATAGCTTTAACAGACACAGCTGCAGCTGGTTTCAAAGTTAGTTTTGCACACCTGCACGAAAAATATTTAAAGCGATTTATTTTTGTTTTTTTCGTCTCCAATGCAAGAATAATGTATTGCAAAATCATAAAAAAAAACCCGTAAAACGAATAAAATATTTTAATAGCCAAAAAAAACGCAACTAAAAAATAAATAAAAATTATAAATAAAAACTCGAAACTAAAAGTTTTATTAATTTCCTCTAAAGTAAACAGAGCATTGCTCTTGACAAACTCGTGTTGCTTCCTCAGTCATTGGAAATTGTTCGCAGAAAAGTGGCCTTCTGGAATATGTCCTTCATAAGTATTGAAATTCCCACGCGAAGGAATAAATGGACGAATGGCACACCTCAAAACCAAAGAGAGTTGCAGAACAAGGTGACCAAGGAACACTTGAATCATATACCGGTACCAGTTGCATTCAATGAAACTGATCACTCAGCAGTTATTTTCGCACCTGACGAGCGCTTAAATGCTTTAAACTCATTTTTATATTTTCCCTGGATGTCAAGCAACACGGAATATCTTATCATTTCTGACTCAGATGCGAGTGATTCTGAGGATCAAGGAAAAGCGAAAAATGATGAGGAAAACAAAGTGGGTGAAATGAAAACAACAACAAAGAAAAACGACACAGATCCAGACCAGCTGAAGGTAAATTATTTTTAATATTAAATTTATAAATATTTTTTTAAAAATTTTATTTCTGTTGAATTTTAACGTTAGAATGACCAACAAACATTTCTTGACAAACTGTCAACATTCACCAAAGACGTTGGTCACTTTTTCGCTCACCCAGTAAATACGCTATAAAAAAAATAGAAAATTCACAAGTCTCTAGTTTTACTCGTGTTTATTTATAACTGTTATCCCCTCAGAGTGCCAACATGAGACAATTTTTTCGACGAAGAGAAGGATATTTACCACCAGACCAACGCCTTATACAGGAAACGACATCGAGTGAAAATTAAAATATAAAAAGCCATAAATCTATTTAAAAAAAATTTATAAGCCAAAAATGATATTTAAATTTATATTTCCCATTGTGCGAGTCGCATATTGAGATCAGTCCATTCGGGCTTCTGTACAAATAAATCGAAGCGTAAAATACAACGCATACCAAAGTAATAATTTTAATTCAACGTCATAAAAATATACACATAATTGCAGTTTATTAATACGAATAAATTAGCTAAAATTGATGGTCAAGCTTCATTGACTACAACATATTACGTTAAGAATAAATTATGTAATCACGAAATAGATGCTAGAGGGCAGAAAGGAGTAGGAAAAATCGAAGGACACTCGCAACTCATAGTCGCGCATATCAACCTTCGTTGAAAATCATGAGCTTTTTCGGTAAATTAAGCAAAGGCATTTCGGATTCCTTCGGATCCGCGAAGGAGACAGTAAATCAGGTAAAACATTGATAAATTCAAATTCGGTTATTAGCGCAAATATATAGGTGAATGTGCGCTTTGTTTATTCGGTTGCTAGTCAGTTGCGCAATTAGAAAATGATGTGAACGAAGGCGCGGAGAAAACGAAAGATACGGTGAGCGATGCAGTGAAGCAAGCCGAAAAAGATGCAGCCGAAACTGCGAAAAGTGCGGAAGACTATGCCAAGGACAAGTTTGATACAATTCAACAAGATGCGCAGGAGGCAGCTGCCAACGCCCAAGACAAGGTACAAGAAACGGCCACCAAAGCCGGAGAAGAAGCGAATACTGCCGGTCAGCAGGCGACAAATGCAGCCACGGGAATGATGGAGGGTGTGGCTCAATCGGCGAGAAATTTCGCCAGCACAGTGGCCACTAAGGTAATTAATTTCGCATTAAAAATTTGATTAATTACGCAGTAAATTTTCGATTTATAAAAAAACACAAATCGATAAAGACAGTTGCGATGTATTGATCTATGAATACGTTAGTTGCGGAATAACAATTGGATTTTAACTAAATGAATTTGTATTTTCTAGACTGATGAAGGTGTTCAATTAGTAAAAGCGAAGGTGGATGCAGTTGGAGCTGGAATTTCAAAAACGGGTGGTGAAATATCGGAAAAAATTCGAGGAATTGCGGGTCAAGATTAGGCTTGTTTTATCACTAAAAAAAATCAACCCCAAATCCAATTTAATGAGAGCTTATGTAATATGGTTTTAAAAAAAAAAATTCCACCCTTCCAAATCTTCTTCAATCACTGTACTGTAATGCTTAGCAGAGATTAATATCACTTACATAAATCACATCTCTGTCGTAAGAAATCAAATAATTGTGTATAACGTAGCTACACACGTGGGTTAACTTATGCAGTGCCTCGTATCTCTGGCCTTTTGTGTACAGTAATTTAGTTGTATATTATAATGTATAATAAATATTTAAAATGTTAAATGTTTTCGAAATAAGATGTATCGATGAAAAATAAAATTGTTTAGTTTTAATGCAAAAAAAAATCCATTTTCAAAAATTATAAATTATTGTTATAAAAATTTTAAGAATTTTTTTAAAATGAGATCAGTTAACAATTGTACTTATTTGGTTTAAAATTGGTTAACAATTTGTAATAAAAATTGATTTGCAGCGTGCTTTTTTTAAAAATTCGTTATAAAAAAAAATTCAATTAATGTGTTGATTTTACAAAAATATTTTAAAAAATTCATTACAAAAATTCATTGGTTTTAAAAATATAAATTACAAAATTTTTTTTAGTTGGAGATTGGTTAAAAATCAATTACTAACAACAATGCTAATACTGGTTCGGTTGAACACTTAATAATAATAAAAAAAAATATTGTTTACATATCAGCTGGACGGATTTGTCTTTCACCTTCGTTGAGGAAAATATTAAATGCACGAAATAACATAAAAGCGCCTAAAAATCGTCTTTTTTGCCCAGTCCACCTACACACGGCTCCATATACGTCTCCGTTTCTCATATTCGTAACATTTTTCCGCCCTGAAAGTAATAAACACTGCAATTAAGTATGAGTCATCACCACAAATAAAAAAATATCAATTTACCAATTGCGTCTAACATGCAGGCTTCCCTCGTATACGCTTCAACAGGAATTACGCTTTGAAAACAATGAAGCGATATAACACCACCACCGTCCGACCAAATGTTTAAAATGTGTTGAATTTTATTGTTGACCTGCAATTAAATATTATTGTTTCGATTATGCACGAAGAAACAATTAATACTGGAATAAATTTAGTAAATTTATACACGTCAATATCAATTACAGGAGTTTCGTATGGGTGAGCACAATACACTTTTGTCAAGTTTCACAATGGGTTTTTACATTGCCACAGCAACACGCGTTAATCTAGCGTTTCGTAATTTTGCTCTCAATGAAATTATGGATTTTGCAGCTGTGGTAAAATTCCATTTGGCGATTAAGTAGTGAAATTAAATACCAATTAAGGGATGTCGTATTAATTTGTAATTTTAAATTTTTACTTTGTTTCGTTGATTTCCTTTCTTTAAGATGTGCGCTGCATCGTATAAATGCGAATATGGTCTCGTTCTTTTGCCTTTACCGATGTAGAAAACCGATGATAGGAATATTCGGAATTGTTCTTCTTGCGAAATTTGGCCCACACGCAATGGAAGATTTCGTGTCACTCGTGGGTCCAAGAGTAAATAATTAAAACAGTTTTTGGCTCGACCTTCGCGCCATTCGCGATTCGGGTTCTCCAAACGATCGAAAATATCTCTCATTTTACTTTCCAATTCCAATAACATCTCCATGTTGTGTTTTCCTTCGATCACTCGCTGCAATTCCCTCGAATAAACTAAAATTGGAAAATTATTTTTAAATTAATTTTTTTTTATTAGAATATAATTACTTCTAAGCATCTTTTTGAATATTTAAATCAAACAATATGCACCTGCCAACAATACAAACCTGGGTAATTGTCCGGAGTTACACATTTCTTTGGATATTGTTGCAATCGTGCCAATCTCAATTCGTAAATATTTCTCGTCGAGTTTGTAATTGGACCCGGTTCGTCGCCGAGCGAAATCAAAGCTTCACGTAATTTCGAATCGTTTAATTTTTCGATGTCGGGTGTGACGATGACATCTTCGTCCAAAGATGACAACGTTTCTTCGGTGAGATCATCTTTGTTGAACCCAAAGTGTTTCCAACTGTGCGCCGTGCAGTCGCAATAGTTGGATGAATCCATTGCAAATTCGCTCGAATTCTTCGATACGCACGGGGTTCGTTTTTCAATTAATTTTATGTCGTTTTCTCGATCGATGTAAATGAATTCTTCAAATTCTTCGCTCGTTTCGTCGATTTTAATAATTTCCACGTCGCTTCGCAATTGTTCGATCGAGTCATCTAATTCCAGGTTTTGGAAAGAAACGAAAGGCGAACTGGTTAAAAATTCATAATCGTCGTCAGGTTTCGAGCCGAGGAAACTGTCTTTACGGACAACTGTGTAATCTCCTATGGTTCGACATTCCACACCGTTCATGCTCGGACTGTCTAAAATTCGAACGACTTTTTCTTTTGTGTTTGGATCGCACGAAACAATTTCCGCGGGCGAAAAAGCTGAACCGAACGTTTCAATTTCGTCCTCGGATGTTAATTTGGTTAAAGCGAGACCGTGAGAATAAGGTGTTGTGGCATTGGCCGTCATAACCGAACTTCCTTCGAAGCAAGTGACGTAAGTAGTGGACGGATCATCGTGTTTGAGATCGAAATCTAATTTTTTACAAGATTTGTTCGATAAATTGTTGTTTCGAGATTCCCTCGGGTCCAATTCAATTTCAAACATTGATTTTGAATGCAAACCAGAAGTGGAGCTTCTCACTGTTGATTTTGAGAAATGTTTGTCAAATGTACTAGACAAAAATAAGAATAAAAGAAATAAAAGTTTAACTTATTTTTACAATTTAATTTATTTTATAAAAATACCTATAACTTCGGCTGAAAAGACTGTCACTGGCGCTTCTTTTCAAGCGAATCGATGTATCGGCTGGACTCGTACATCGATTCCCTTCACTCAGTGATTGTTGACAACAAATTGGTTGCGAGAATGTTGGAGTCTTTAAAGATTTACATTAAATTAATTAGAATTGATTCAAATTATTAATTAAAAATTACTTTTGGAATGATTAACGACGTGTTCGAGTTGAGTTTCTTCACAACGAATGAATCGCTGCCTAAAAAATATTTAAACTGTTAAAATGTTATTAAAAAA
>JAQFZU010001615.1:0-12496 GCA_034696185.1 Henia vesuviana | reverse complement strand
AATTTATTGCAATAAAATAAAATTATAATTTAAATTAGAATGCGGAATTCGTCATCATCTCGTTCGGCAGCGACGAATAACGGGTGGTAAAAATGCTCATTTTGGAGATTGGCCATGGCAGGTGCGCATGCGCTTCCTGCAAAAAAAATACATCTTTTCCAACGGAACCTTCTTCTGCAATTTTGACCTTGAAGATGCCTTTTTATTCATCGTCAGGTTTCCGTGATGCAACGGCGATTTTTCGGATTTCCCAATATGCACCGTTGCGGAGGCGCGTTACTCAAGGCTTCATCGGTGGTGACGTCAGCGCATTGCGTTCACAGGTGAGCGAAAGCATTTTTCAAAGGTTGTTGGTCGATTACTTTGATTTTTTTTAATTTTAATGTTTATCAACCTCGAACCACATTAAAGTTTAAATATATTTTTAAGGTTGGCACCTGCGATTTTACGGGCTCGTTTGGGCGAACACGATTTTTCGGGGACGTGGGAACCGAACGAATTCGTCGAGAGGGGAATTCTTCGCGTAATAGTTCATCCAAAATACGACGTAATCACCTTGGAAAATGATGTGGCTCTTCTGGAATTGGATGAGCCAGTCTCGTACGTTGGTCACATAGCGCCACTCTGTCTCCCTCAGACGGAGGAATTATTAATAGGAACTACTGGAGTTATTACGGGTTGGGGTCGGTTAACGGAAAGTAAATAAATTAATTAACTATCATCTTTTCCAAGTAAAATCTATGAATTAATAAACAGATGGCGCTTTGCCTCCCGTGCTTCAAGAAGTGTCAGTTCGAATTATCAGCAACGAAAGATGCGAGTCGATGTTCAAAATAGCTGGACATTCCGAATATATCCCCCAGACGTTTATTTGCACGGATTACATCAGTCGGGTTCCGGCATCGCATTGCCAGGTGCGTAGGTATTTTTTTTTTATTTGCTTTGAAAATTGAAATTTATATATGATAATTACTATTTTTTCTTTTTAGGGTGACTCAGGCGGTCCTTTGCAAATAAAAGGACCAGATGGGCGTTGGTTTCTCGCTGGAATTATTTCCTGGGGTATCAGTTGTTCCGAACCAGATTTACCAGCTGTTTATGTCCGTATTAGTGCCTACAAGGCATGGATGAAGCCTTTTTTAAGTTGAAATATGAAAATCATGTTGTTTTATTATATTTGTCTTATAAATTTGGTTTTCAATTTCTTCATTTACATTTCATGTTATTTGCCATTTTTTGCTGTATATTTCGTGCCATTTTAGTTGTTCCAAGTTGAAAATAAATTGATAATAAATTTCTTTAATTTTTAGTTTTTTAATTTTTTAATTTTTTAATTTTTTAACAAAAAAAAAATTGTTGAGTTTTGTTTGAAGAGGTGTTTGTTGATAAGTGAATCTTAAATAAAAATAAACAGAGCGAGCAAATACAAGTCTATTTACACAGTAAAATTGTTTTGTTTAAAGATCGGAGCGCGGAAGTGAGTGTGGCTAATTTAACCCTTCCATTTAGAAGGTCATGTGGGGCGAGCTTGTGGGAAAATGGTTGAATCTCTCTCATTCAGTTCACGCCAGCGCAGGTGAATTGCCTCCAGAGATGGGAAACCCTTTGCCACCCATCGTCTCGTGCCTGAGAAAATGGCCTGGATGTGCAGGTGGCCAGAGTCTCACTTTCGGCCGCCAGACACAATTGTTATTGGCCTCTAAAAGGTCAATTCAGCTGCCCACAGGCTCGTGCTCCATGACCTGTTCTCGTTGTTAAGGTAATAACAAATGACCTCGTAAGTTGATGTAATATGAAATGTGGCATCACTTTCTACGTAATATCATAACTATTTGATTACGAAGCTCGAAAAGTTTTACTCGAAATATTTCTTATATTGATAATTACACGCACACACAAAAGAAAACATAAATCTTAAAACATTTCCAGTTTTTATTTGAAAATAGAAGCAATTATAATCAAGCCTAAGGCACGTAATCGCCCTGGCTCCAAACAGTCTCTTGAGTACAGGTCGCTAGGACTTGCATGAAAATGGCTAGTGATTTTTTTTATTTTCACTCGCAGCTCGAGATAGATTTAATCTCAATGAGATTTTAATCTTTAGTCTCGTTTTAACATAAAAATCTATAAATCGTAAATCGAGGAACTGTTATAATGTAACGATGAAGCTCCGATGACCTAACATTTACTAATATTAATTCGATGATAAACGACTGTGAGTTCAGTGCAGCTTATGAAAAGCGAAGCGAATTACATTTATTGATTGAAAAAATAAACCTTCCGGTTTCCGAAGAATGTATCTTGAGATTGTAACTGTTCTCTCGGCACTTTGTATGTCTCTCACCGGATGGTAAATTTATTAAGTAGCATTTTGTAAAATCCAATTTCGGAATTTGGATATTCGCGTGCAGACTCCTGGCAGATTCGGATCTCCGCATCCAATTCCCCACGATATTATTCCGGCTAAAAACCATTTGCCGTTATCGCCTTTAACCTGTAAAGGACCACCTGAATCTCCCTGAAAATAAATATTTTCAAGTTCATATTTCCCAAATTTTTTAATATCACTAAAAAAGTGATATTCTTTTAAACAAATTAAAATTATATGAAAATTGAATAATTTGTAAAATTCAATATTTACTTGACAAGAATCTTTTCCTCCATTTGTGTACCCAGCACACATCATTATTTCTGGAATTGTTTCCGGTCGATTGGCAGATGCGAACATCTTGTTGCATTTTGCATTACTTACTATAGGAACAACGACCTCTTGAAGAATAGTTGGCAACACACCGCCTTTACGAAGTATAAAAACAATACCTTTTGTAATTAAGTTGCAGACACTTAATTTCGCTTTCACCTTCACTTAACCGGCCCCATCCTGTAACAGTTGCTTTTTTCCCAACGAGTAATTCATCGTTCGGAGGAAGACAAATGGGACTAATGTGTGGTAAATTGATGTCCAATGAACGATCGAGAAGTACTAATGCCAAGTCGTTATCGTATGTGTAAAAATTATATTTCGGATGCACGATTTTTCTCTTTACGCTTCGTTCTACGAATGGCAACGGTTCGGACACACTCGCGAAGTCGTGTTCGCCCAGCCGTACCCGAATTTGAGACACTAATAAACTATAAATTTAAAAAAAATATTTTTTTAGATTATTTATAAACACTAAACATCAATTTCATACTCGTCTACGCAATGACCCGCAGTTAATATCCATCCATTGGATGACACTACGGCACCTCCGCATCTGTGAGTGCTGGCAAAACCGTAAAAAGCGATTCTCCTAACAGAAGCCTGTCAGTATTATCCAAATAAAATATAAAATTATAATTTTTTTCTACTGTTTAATTAATGACTTATTAATATGTATTTAATGCAACCTGCCAAGGCCAAGACCCAAATGCCGAATTGGTGCCACCGACAATCCTCGTTTGTGGCGTAACGAGTTGTGTTCCGCATTCTAAAATGTAAAATAATATTTAAGTTAAAGTATAAAGAAAATTATTTGATCAAAATATGCCTTTTTCTAATTGGCTATTCTCGGGGGTGGTAGTCGTAGATGGCAAAGTCGTCGTAATTTTTGTTTCGGGTATTGTCGTTGTCGTGGGTTTGCGAATGATGATGGGACGTTTACGAGTGGTTTTTGCAGTGATGATACGGGGAGGAGCTGAAGTAAAACTAAGAAAAGAAGGCGCAGGCATGGTAATTCTATCGAATGGTGTATTAAAAGCGTGTAGAGTCAATGGTGTTGTGGTAGTTGTTGTTGTCGTTTTACGATTTGTTTGCGTTACGAGATTCCACGTAAGACGAGGTGTAGTGGTTGGTATTGAAAAAGCGGATGGAAGAAATTCATCGATTTTGTTTACGTTAATGACCGTTGTTGGAATTTGATTCGATTTATCGTCGTATCCGCAACAACTTCCCACTAAAAAACCATCAATACACGTGCCAAGAGGTTCACCGGCCGTTTGTTGACATTCGAGTGCAAACATGCAAATTCCTTCGCGACCATCTTGTCCACTACAAACACGAGGGCGAATCTTATTAAATCCTATAAAAAATATTGAAAATAAACGATTGATTAATGGATTTATTTAATCGTTAATATACTTCTAATATTACCATACAATCCTTCGACAATAATGCAATTCCAAGCGCAACTGGAAAGGACGAATAGTCCAAACCACTCAAACACTCGTCGTCTTCTCATGGACTAAATAAATCAAAATCAATTAGAATAAAATGCAAAAAATCGTATTGTTTAAGTTCACAAATCAAAATAATATTAATTCCAATTTTTGAATAATTAATTATAACCTTAAAAATATTTTGAATATTATTGAAACCCATAAATTGCGGTTGTTACTATCAATGAACGACTCATTTTGTCAACACATAAACAAGTTTAGATGCTTTGATGCGTGTAAACTGAAAATGAAAAGTTCCTTTATCAAATTACTCATCACTCGACCTCAACGCTACAAAATTCTTATCTTCGTTAATTGGCACCGAGAAAACTTTTCCTATGTAAAAATTTCTTGCCCGTCAGCGATCGAGGTCAGGACCAAGCAAGAGCCAAACACCAACCGAGCGTGGTGACTGACCCACATCTACTCGGGTCACCCCCAGGCCGAGTTCCCCACAACCCCTCGAATAGCAACTCGAATGTGGAATTTTGCGTAATAAAAACACCGCGAAAATTAATAACAATTCGCAAAAAGAAAAAAAAATTCCGAATTCTAATTAACAGTTTTTTAATTTAACAATTTTAAAATTTTTTAAAGAATAAGAAGTTTAAAAAAAAATTCTTTCCTGCTTTTTTTCCTTAATTCTGATGCGTAACATTCGTGTGTTTACATCTGCTATCCAATTCATGAATCATCCATGATGACCAGGAACTTAAAACGAGGTCAACTACCGGCCAGTTTCCCACCTTATTACATCTCCTAAAATCCAACCACCCCCGCATAAAACATAATTTAACCTTCACCTAACCCCTACCAGGTTATCTCATATAGGAATAAATATTTTAAAATAATGTATAATAAAAACAGTACTTACCTAAAATTAATTATAACGAATATAAACAAAACAAAAATAAAACATCAACAATCATTTGCTAAGAAGTCTCAGCTTATTATTATCCATCGCATATTATCCATCACGAAAACCGAACTTTCGCCTTTGACACACTGCTCTAATATCGAGATATGCCAGATACGGTCGGGGATGATCCGATGCGACTTGCCGCCGACGAGTCAATGAGCGCCGAGGAAACGAGTCGATGTGACCTGCTGCAGTTCGCGATGTGTTTGACCTGAGCGCACGCGACTCACTAAACACTTGAAAAAAACCTCCTGGACTTGACCCACATCTTCATCCTAGCTCGTCGCACCCCCGCTTGTTTTTTATTTCTTTTTTTTATTATTTCTTTTTCTTTGGGTTTTTTTTTCTTTCTTTTATTCGTGTAAGGTTGTTGCGGGTTTGTTTATGTGGGGTTAAGACACAAATGTATGTCTAATTGATGAATTGTCACGACATAAGGGTCAAATAGTTTGTATTTTTTCAAGTTTATGGTTACACATTTTAATGCTGACCCATATTCATAAGGTGTAACGCATCG
The DNA here is from genome assembly GCA_034696185.1 of Henia vesuviana. Classification (NCBI taxonomy): domain Eukaryota; kingdom Metazoa; phylum Arthropoda; class Chilopoda; order Geophilomorpha; family Dignathodontidae; genus Henia; species Henia vesuviana. The sequence goes on along the minus strand of JAQFZU010001615.1, from coordinate 6,863 downwards.
TTTCTAACTTCCTAGAGTGAATGTGGAACAAGAGTACAACGAATTTAATTATTAACCAACATTGTTTTGAATAATGATTGTAATTAAGTGAAAATTTTCAATTATTTCAAGTTGTATTTGAGGTATTTAGTCACCAATGAAGAAAATGTTAAAAATGAAATTGACAGAGATAAAGTTGAAATTTTATTTTATTTTTTAACGACTTAAGTGAGCAATTTAGTGTACTTGGGCCACTGAAAATTGCGAATATGAAGTAATTAAAGTTAATCCAATTTCTCTTCTTCCTTGTTCAAGTTAAATATTTATAAGAAAGTTAAGAAAACTATTTTGTTTTCATTAAATTTTTATTTAAGGAATTTTATTTTTTTAATGATGACAAAATTTAATTAAAAATTTATGTTGCATCATTTGACGTTCTTTATCAATTGACATTTTTATTCTGAAAATAAAAATCTTAACTATAAGCAATATTACACTTTTTTAATATTAAATATAAACTTTGCAGCTTTCCTGGAGTTATTTATCTGAGTTATTAACTCGCAACAAGCCGAGTCAAGTGATAAGTAAACTCTTCCTCTTATGTATTGCACCCTCTTATATATATTCCGGCCAATAATTTCATCTGAAATCATAACCAACAGGAAAACGAAGCAGTTAATATCATGAATGCATCCAACAAAATTGTAATAATTTTTTCACTTTTTTCTGCAACTGGTGCCAATGTACTTAAATTTATGAATGTATGTAAGTTCGGTGATGATTTCACCGAAGCTAATCAAACAATTTACATAGAAATTCTTCTACCATGTAAGAATCCTGAGGTTTTATCGTACCCTAAAATACTTCCCGGAATCCTTTTGGGTTTAAGGCATAATGAAAATCTATTTAAACCTTGGAAAATACAGTGGCGGTACCATGACACTAAATGCGACAGTTCCATGGCTCTATTTCGTGCAGTTGAAGTGTACATAAATCGTAAAGTGCATTTAATTTTGGGTCCAGTTTGTGATTACCCTTTGGCAGGAGTGGCCAGATTTCTCAAGTTCTGGAATATACCGTTGATAACAGCGGGTGGATATGCATCTGCATATCACGAACCCAAAGATAATTTCACTCACGAATTTCATCTTTTGACGACGACGGGATTATCACAAATAGGCATCGCCGAAGCTATACTGAGATTCGGTGAAAAATTTAATTGGAGAAAGTATAAACTTATTTTCGAGCCCAAAATAATCGATAAATATCCATATATGGACAATTTTTGTGAAAATATTTTACAAGCTTTTGTAAAAGAATTACAAACTTCCAAACTTGGAACGTATACAGCTTTTAATTGGAAAGACGGAAAAAGTGGTGAAAATATAAAAGAAAAAGCAAAACGAGTATTGGAAAAAGAAGTTGGAAATAATTACGCAAGTATTAAAATATCCAACTTAAAAAAAAAAATTTAAAATTCAAACAAAATATTAAATTTTTCAGTTATCGTAATGTGTTTACCTAAAAATGTAACACGAAATATTCTCTTAGTCGCCGAAGAATTAAATATGATCAACAGCGGCGAATACATTTTCATCGACATTGAGTTTTTTAGAAGGTATGTGATTAAATTACATAAAAAGTAAATTAAATCCTTTTTAAATTAACCATTTGCATTAATTTAAGCCAAAAACAGGATCCGAAACGTCTCGGTTTGGTGGAAGATAACGATGAGTCTGATAACCTTAAAATAAAAAAGGCATTGCAATCGGTTGTTCTTGTAACCGCTTTTTTACTAGACGAGAAAAATTCCACATTCTCTAGTTTTTTCCAAGAACTTAATGAAATAGCGAAGGAAATGAAATCAAATTACCAAGAGGTGAAAAGTGCGAAAAATAATGTCTCCGAATAAACTCAATTTTCTCGAATGCTTTTGACCAGGTGAACCCTGTAGCGATTGCTTTTTACGATGCAATTACAATCTACGCTCAAGTTATTAACGAGACTGAAAAAAATACCGATATAGCCAATGGCACTTATATTGCGAATAAAATGAAAAATCGAACATTTAATGGTAATTTTTTTTTTATTTCAATTTATAAATTATATTATAATTATTTAATTTTTATATTACAAGGACGTCTGGGCCCGATTTCCATGGATGAAAATGGAAATAGACTAACCGATTACTCTTTTCTTAATTATAATCCCGATACTGAACTTTTCGAAGTACTATAAATTCGTATTTTATTTTGTATTTTGATTGCTCGCAAAGTATTTTATTTTCATTAATTAAATATTTAAAAAAGTCTTGTGGTATGTGATCAAAATATGAAATTACAGCCCCGAGATGTTGGGTCTCCATTACTTTTATTATTATAATTATATTTTAGCCTATTATTTCTTTCAATGGTGCAACTGAATCTTTCATTTCGCACGATTCTCGTACCTGGTCATGGCCAAACGGTGGTGATGCGCCTCCAGATACTCCAACTTGTGGCTACGATAACAGCAAATGTGCCGCACGTTTACCCGTTTATGCCACAGTCATTATATCACTCGTTTGTGCTTTTTGCGTGTTTGGATTTATTGCTTTTCTAATTTACAAGTAAGAGTAATTTAATTTCTATAATCGAAAAATATTTTTTAAATCTTTTCAGGAGATTCAAAAGAGAAGCTCAGCTCATGTCAATGACGTGGAAGGTAAATTGGGAAGATGTTGTAATGACATCGTCTAGAAGACGTTGTTGGAATAGTAGTAGTAAAATAACATTAACTGGGAAAAATATTTCGGTAAAAAAAAAAACTAATTTAAGATAATAATAAATTTAATTTATGTAAATTTATTTATATATGAAGAGAGATGCGAGTTTTTTTGAAATTCAAAGCGCTTTAATGTCAACAACTGGGATCCAAAATATAGAAAATAATGGAGAAATTAAATTCCAAACAGCTTTTTATAAAGTATAATTTAATTTACAACAGTTATTTATTTTTAATTTTATTATTTTTCTGCAAATTAATTTTTTAGGGATGTTTAGTCGCAGTGAAAAAATTACAAGTTTCTAAAATCGTATTAAACAGAAAATTACTTCTGGAGATGAAAACAGTAAAAATAATAATTAATTTTTAAATTAAAATTTTAGTATTTGTAATTTTACAGTTAAAAGATCTTCAGTGTGATCATTTAGTCAGATTCATCGGCGCTTGCATTGAATCTCCACATTATTGCCTTTTAACTGAATTCTGTTCCAAGCGAAGTCTTCAGGTAATAATTTCTTAAATTCTTTCTATAATTCAACTTTAATTTAAACCGCAATTATAATCCATTTACAATTTTCTACAGAACATTTTAGAAAATGAAGAAATCCACTTAGATTGGACATTCCGAATATCGCTAATGACCGACTTAGTAAAAGTAAAAGCAACAAATTTAATAATTTAATTAAATAGAAAATTAATACCGAAAATTAGGGAATGCACTTCCTTCACAACACCGACATCAAATATCATGGAAATTTAACATCATCGAATTGCGTCGTCGATAGCAGATTCGTTTTAAAAATAAGCGATTTCGGTTTACTCAATTTAAGATACGAACAAGAAACATTCGATATCTTCAGCAAAAGTAAAAAAAAAAAAAAAAATTAATTTTCAAAAATGCTTTAAATTTCATTATCCATAGAAAACCTATGGACATCACCCGAGATACTTCGACAGTCAAAAACACGTATCAAAGGTAGCCAAAAAGGCGACGTTTATTCATTTGCCATTACACTACACGAAATAGCGGCCAGACAAGGACCATTTTCAATAAACTGCATAGAAATAACAGTGGAAGGTTAATTAATTCAACTAAATTAAATTTTTAAATATTTATTTCTTGAGCTAGAAATAATCGAAAACGTGAAAAGTCGTCTCAACACGCCATTCAGACCAGAAATAAAGGAAGTATCGGATGACATAGCGCAATTAATGCAGAAATGTTGGTCCGAAGATGAATCAGAAAGACCGGATTTCAGGTCAATCCAATTACAGCTTAGAGGAAATAAAAAAAGCATTAATATTTTGGATAATCTTCTATCCCGAATGGAAATGTACGCTAACAATTTAGAAAGTTTAGTCGAAGAGCGAACTATCGATTATTTAGAAGAAAAGAGAAAATGCGAACAAGTTTTATACCAATTATTACCAAAGTACGTAAAATATACTTTTATCAAAAATTATAGTTTTAATAATTATTATTACAGGTATGTTGCTAGTCAACTTATATTAGGACAAACCGTCGCAGCCGAAGCATTTGATAATGTGACTATTTACTTTAGTGATATTGTTGGATTCACTTCTATATCGGCTTCGAGTACTCCGATGCAGGTTGTTGAGCTATTGAATGATTTGTACACATGTTTTGATTCGATCATCGAAAATTATGACGTTTATAAAGTTACGTTTTTAAATTTATTTTTAGTGTTCATTTTATTTTATTCACAATTTTGGATTTTTTTTTTAAAGGTCGAAACGATCGGTGATGCTTATATGGTCGTGTCTGGTTTACCCGAAAGAAATGGTAATGCACATGCGTGTGAGATTTCGCGAATGTCTTTGGCTTTGTTGTTGAAAGTGCACACTTTTAAAATTCGTCACAAACCGGAGGAACAATTGAAATTACGAATTGGTTTACACACAGGTGGGAGTTTGTTGTTTTTGAAAGATAATTATGTTAATTAATGTGATTTAGGTCCCTGTGTTGCCGGGATTGTTGGATTGAAAATGCCTCGATATTGTTTGTTTGGAGATACGGTCAATACAGCATCGAGAATGGAATCGACTGGATGTGGTAATAAGTTATTTAGAAAAAGTTATTTTTTAATTTGATTTATTATTTGATTGTTAATTTACTATAGCATTGAAAATTCATGTTAGCACGACGACTAGGGATTTGTTGGAAGTTTGTGGGGGTTTTGAGCTCGAATATCGCGGAGAGATTGAGGCAAAAGTAATTTTAATTAAATTCCTTGAATTTAATGAGTTGGAGTTTAATTTTATATTTTTTCAGGGGAAAGGAAAAATGACAACTTATTGGTTATTGAAAGATACCTCAAAGTAAAAGCCAATACAATAAAAATTTCGAATTTGCTTCGGCAGTTAATAATTAAGTTTAAGAATATTTTAATGTACTTACGAAGTAGTTGTAAATTATTTCATTTTTTCTAATTAAACAATATGTTCTACCGACTTTCTCCCACGTCAATTTGCAAGATTTTGGCATTGCGGTAGGGGTGGAATGCATTTTCTGGTCTTCCGAATTCGTTCTCTTGTCTTTTAAAAAGGTTCAAGGTTCACGAAATATCTCATTTTCGAGGAGGATCCGTATTTGGATCCTCCTCGATATTTGCATTATCATCCTTTACATTTGGAAAAGACATGTTTTGAAAAAAAAATTCAAAATGACATTAATTATTTTGCACACTATAAAATAAATTCAGGTTTGAAAAATGTTTAAGCATAGCATACAATAATAAAATGGCTTTAATAATAATAAATCTTAATAACATAAAATAAACAAAAGTTTTCTAATTGCCCGGCTAGCTCAGTCGGTAGAGCACGGGACTCTTAATCCCGGGGTCGTGGGTTCGAGCCCCACGTTGGGCGTGTATTTTTTTTTGAAAATATTTTTTGAAAATTAAATTTTGTTTGACGCCTTTAATTATTTGTTCCGACGATTTTTATATTAGTCAAACAAAAAAATCACTACTTTTCAACATTACAGTTTATTATGAATTTTATTAATTCTATTTAAAGAAAATTTGTCCATTTTTTATCATTTCCACTTTTTCAATCATTTAAAATCCACGTTATTGTATTATATTATCCGATTTTGCAGCTATCAAAGTGCTCTTAATTTGTTTTCTAGATTTCTGTTCTACCAGTCTTTCTAAAATATTAAGATAAAGTTTAATTCTATTCTCGAAGTCGTTCATTTCAACTCTTTCTTCATTTAATATTTTTTCAATCGACATTTTCGAATCCTATATTAAATAATCAATTAAAAACTTAAATTAGAAATACACACAATCGTTAAATAGCTCACCAAAGAATTATTCCTATCTAAATTCGATCCTTTTTCTTTAGAACCATCATCATTGCGACTACTTTTACATATTACCTTCGATAAATCGCTATTGCTGGCAGCATACGACAACATTCTGTTGAAACAAGTAAAAGTTAATGGAAATATAACCCAATTAATTCATTTGTGTAATAAAAATCCATTTTTTTACATTAATTAATAAAGACCTGCGAAATTTACTTTAATTCTTTAGTCAAATCCTGCAATCGCTGTTGCGTTTCTCCAATCAACCACGAAAATTGTAAAACGTTTTCTTCCAAATTTCGCACTTTGGCGACACTTAAAGGACGTTTTAACATTTCGTCCTATTGAAAAGTTAAAAAAAATCATTAAATCTTTAAATTGCAATTAATAAGATATAAATTATCGTTTAGTACACATAAATATATACAATGTCCATTCATCATTTTTTGTAAAATTTCAAGTGTATTCGATTGTCCGTATAAATTGGATGGTGAACTCTGAAATAATTTTTCCAAATTCTGTTAAAAAAAATAATAAACAAGAATTTTGCTGTTTGAATAAAGATTTAATTAATTTTCTTACGGTAAAAGTCAATGCTTTATTATCCGTTGCTTTGGATTGCTTATGTTGGAGATCTTTGAATTTAAGTAATAGTTTGTCATAACTTTCTTTGACTTCTTTCACCTTAAAATAATCAGTGATTGAAAGTTTTTAAATTTAATTATTCACGATTAAAAATACTTCTTGTTTTAGATATGCAACGTGTTGTTCATATTCGCTAATGAGTTCC